>NDFG01000154.1:1807923-1972201 GCA_002167245.1 Sporophila hypoxantha
GGGCACAACTCCCTGAATTCACTGGAAAATGACAATCCAGGGAATGTTCATAGGGAGTAGATCTCCCAGTGAGACTTGTCCTGTTCCACACCTCACCTGCCTGAAGCCAGGTGGAAGAACAGAGGGACGGGACTCCTCTATTAAAATCCAAGCTGATTACAACTTCTTCAGGACACACACAGATCTGTGCAAGAGAAACTGCAAGAAGATGCAAAAGGCAACTGAGGCAGATGCTGTGAGTATGAAGAATTTGTCAGATGTTTTCATAAAATAGCATCATTAGGATTAACCTTCATGAAATCTATAAGAGGGTCTTACTTCATTCATCCATTCATTTATCAAARTGGACCTCCAGAGATAAAGAAAAACTTCTGAAAAATCTTAAGACAGAAAAATGAGGAAAGCAAAAAAAACCCTCCCCAAAGCATAAAAATCCTTCTATGATTACAAATCCAGGCTATATTATTTCTTAGGCCCTATTATTTCATAGTATGAATTAGTTCAAAATGCTCTTCAACAATGGAATATGAAAGCATAAACATAAAAATGCTTCCATGATTACAAATCCAGGCTATATTATTTCTTAGGCCCTATTATTTCATAGTATGAATTAGTTCAAAATGCTCTTCAACAATGGAATATGACCCAACAAGCTCTGTAGGAAAACACTACTGCTCATTCTAATTCCACTGATGTTCCCAGTGATTTACTAGTAAATGACTGAAATCCAGACCTAGTGAATAACCACCAAAAATAATTCTTAATTGAAAAAGACATTCTCTAGCACATTCTACACAGAAATTTCATTTAATAGCACCTTTTTTTCTTCGTATTTGCAGATCTACTCTTGAGAGAAAGACAGATACCAATCCTTTTTAAAAAAAAGCAGTATGATAGAACTATTTTCATTACAGTACTTTCAAAATCCAAGGGTTACATCCTGAACTCAATTGAAAAGTTGTGAAATTAAGGAGAAAAAACACCAAGTAGCTTTTAAGTTTGCCTTCTGCAGGACTAGAAGTGGCTCAGCTAAAGCTCAAGAAAAAAGTAAACAAGGAGAGGTGGATTTTTATTACATGTTAAACTCCTGTTTTGTTTTGTAATGTGGGAACAAAATTAAATGAATCAGTGGAAAAGATACAGCTTACTGTGAAGCCTGGCCACAGCAAAGTTCTGTTTTTAGGTTTTTATGCCTCTGTAACTAGCTGAGAAACCTGAAGAAAATCCTCCATTCACTTACTGTGTGATACTTGCTCTAAAACCCCCTATTGTTTAGTCTACAAGTACTAATGCAGCCCACAAGCAGTAGAAAGACACACAGTACCTCTTTCATACAGCACAAAAAAAGGGTTTAAGGGTCTGGTGTGGCCTGTTTTTTAACAGAACAAGTTCTGCTGCATTCAACAAGACAGACTATTGCTCTTCACACAACCTCTGTGCTTCCTGGGACTCCACCACTGGTGATGATCAAGACTAAAATCTCCTGTTTGAGCATGTCAGCTCCTGCAGTTATTAGCAGCTGGTGGTAAATAAATTCAATGATTCTAATGTCTAATTATAGAATCAMGGACTAGTTTAGGTTGGAAGTGATCTCTGGAGGACATCTTGTCTAAACCACCCTTTGAAGGAGGGTGACCTACAGCAGTCACTCAGGGCAATCTGTGTTTTGGGTGTCTCCACAGATAGAGACTCCAGAACCACCAAGGGCAATGTGAAAAATGCCTATTTTATGATTGGCTTTTCACAAATATTCAAATGAATATTATATGTGTTGTGTCAGAGAGTAATGCTGTATTAATTSTCTTAAGTAGTGTGTTAAATATAGTTTTAGGTTATACAAAAATGTTAAAATAGGAACTATGCTATGTAGGATACTTTTTAAAAGAAAACACTTGCAGTGAGATAGCAGCCACAGGACACCTGAGTCTTTCAGAGAAAGAGAATTTATTGCTCCATTATCAGAAGAAATGAACTTCTTCCCACCTCAAAGGCACTGTCAGGATTCAGAGGAAGAAGCTGACACTGCCCAGACAGAATCCTGTGTTTGAATGGAATTTATGCATCATGGATGAGGTGTATGAATATGCAACAGGCTGTTGCTTTTAAGGGTTAATCCTCTGTTAACGTGGGGCCTTTTTCAGGCTTATTTTGCCCAGAAAAAGGTACCCAGACTGTCTGTAACTCTTTATTGTCTCATATTATCCTAATCCAAATTGTGCAAATTATTATTACTCTAATTGTATTACTATTTTTATATCCATTTTATTACTATTAAACTTTTAAAATTTTAAAAACAAGTGATGGGCGTTTTTCACAGGCAACACGTTCCTGTCCTTCCTAGAGAGTACAAAACACATGTCCAAAAGCCAATTTATTGTCACCAGTTAAGAGGATCCTGGGAAACACTGAGGACTCCACAGCCACTGCTCCTCGTCCTCACCCCACACCAGAGACCATGGCCAGAGAGATGCTCCAGTGACCACGGGGATGAGTGGTGCCTGTGACAAGGATGCAAGTCTGGGGACACACACTCATTAAATTTACATTTCACCCTCCCTCCAATGGGGTCTTGTGCTGAGTTTCCTCACACMGAGTTCCTGAAGTCTCTTACAGGATGAGTTGTATGCTCAGAGAGTCAGCAGAGCCCAACTCTAATCACACCAGAGCAGCAGTTACTGACACAGCAGAAGGTGACTTCAACCTCCCACTTTTTCCCACCCCTGACAGCCCAAAATCTTGGCTCTGAATTCTCCCTCCTTTTCAGTAATTCCTACTAATCCTCACACACTTCTKTAACACACAGGAGTGACTTGACTCCATGTTTGCTACACTCACCTGAGCTTTTCTCTTAACCAGAATCCACAGTGTGTGAAATCCTGTGCAGGCAGTGAATTAATTCACTGTCAAACTCTACCCTTTCCTGRCAACTTAACAGTTCAGAATGTCACACTCTTCCCACAACTGGCCCCAGGTTCTGAACCTGAGCATCTGCCTCAGGTGCATTTCAAAATATTTCCTCAATAAGGCACATCACATGCACACACATCCAGTACTAAATGAAAAACTAATGARAAATAACACCATGTGACATACAATATATTGCACAAGAAAAGGAGAAAGGCATGAGAAAATGGACAAATAGCTCTTCCAACAGGTACCATGAAGACTTCCACATCAACCTCCCATCAGAAAATACACACTGAGTAAGTGGCATAAAGATAATTCTCCTGTACTTGCCAAGTCCTTAAATTACTCATTTTCAACAACCAAGCAGAGGACTAAATACTAAACATCAAACTGCAGCCTTGTACTCACAAATAGTCTCTTCCAGCAGCAGAGTTGAAATTCAAGTACAATTTTACTAAAACATTTGCACAGCTCTTCTTTTCCTTGGCTGGAATAAACATTCAGATGGCAAGACCTATTTTTTTCATAAGATCAGTGTTTTAACCAGAAGGGAAAAAGCCCTTGCTTAATAAATGATGAAATTAAGCAGCACAAGGGAAATTAACAAATATATTGAGAGAGGCAATAAAAATGTAAGAAGAGGCAGAGTGTTGCAGGAARATTCTTCCTAGTGGGAAGTTCTCTGTCCATCACTGGGCCACACCAAACATGCACTTCCCATCAGAGCACACATTCCAAGAAATGATTAAAACACTTTTTCTCCAAGATCAAACATTAAGCCCCTCCATAGCAATACGTATTTCAACCAAAAAAAATCCAGGACCTTCCAAATGACCACTTTATGAACCTCTGCAGCCATTTTAAACAGGTTTCCACCCTCAACAGCTTACAYTCATGCTTCTCTAATTTGGTTCAAGTCCAGTACTTGTAGTCAGTAAGTTCAGAGTAGCCTGACTTCTGACAGCAGAATCTTGGGTAGGGTAGAATATAAAAACATATTCTGTRTTGGTAAGCTTGATATACAAACAAAACTCATTTCTACCTCAATTCAAAGGTATTATACACAGCACTCAGCAGATAAACAGCTTCTGAGCAAAACAAATAATATCTGAGCTTTGTTTGCATGATTATCATACAGTGATTAATTGGTTTACTGCAGTCACTGTTTATAAAACAAATAAAGAATTAGTGAGTTCTGATAATTGTTGATGATGCACTGTTTTTCTGTTTTAATTATTAGSTTGTACCCAAGCAGACAAAGAGAGAAAAGGTTACAGATTCACTTTCTTTAAAGACAGAAGGTGTGTGTGTGTAATTATACAAACATATATAAAAAGTAATAAACCAGTGATTTAATTTCTTTACTTTCCCCATGCTGCTGCCATTCCTAGTGTTCCATTTTACTCTTCCAGTGCAAACTCCTGGCTGAATGAGAAGCAATGAAGTCCATCCTTACCTTAATATTGCAAGCTTGTTCCATGAGTCTCCGGGCGTTCTCCTCAGCTCTGTACCTCTTGGGCAACTGAACCCTGAAGAATTTTAAAGCTCCTTCAAAATCAGCCTGGAGAAGGTCCTCTTTGGAGGTCTGCAATTAAGCACAGGGAACTACAGTAAARCCTGGGAACATGCAGTCACGCTCTTCTACTTGATTTGTCATTRACTGGATGCATTCCAAACCACCAATATTCACATTAGTTCTAAGTCATCCTCCTTGAAATCAGCTCTTTTAACTCTGCTTCATAAAACAGAGGCTAAAGCCCATCCAAAGAATCCTAGCTAGGCAGGGCAGCACAGAGGACTGCAATATGGGAATAGATTTTATCCTTCTGTACCTGCCAGGTAAGAAAGGCATTCTGGCTCAGCCTGTCGAGATGTCAGTGAAGAGAAAAAAACCCCAAAAAACCAAACAAGCAAACAACAAAAACCTAGGAGAAATTACTATATTTCCTGGAAAGCTTGTGCATTAGACCATTACTGATTCTCATGGTACTGCCTTGAAAAGACGAAGTATATATATTTAATGTATGGATAGTCACAGACATGAAGAGCAGAAGCACATGATTCATACAAGGCATCAGCAAGGCAATGTGCTCAAGTCTGTGACACAATTTCTCAAAGAACACCGTGCCAGAAAACGTTCTACATGTTTATTTCTACATCTGCCATACTCCTGGACCTCTCAGTGGCATCAAGCCTAAAAGGCCAGAAGGTGTGACACATTCACCATGAATCCACTCCTGTCCCTCACAGAGCCATGTGATTCACAGGGACACGTGTCCATCCTCCAGGTTACTGAGACCTGCACCAAGAGATCAGAAGGTACCAAATCCCAAGCCTTGGGATAGTTCCTTTAAATGGTTCACAGAAACTGAAGGTCTTGACAAGACATTCAGGACATCATCTCGAAAATGTGAAGTTCAAGGCTTTTAGCCCAGAAAAGAGTAAACAAAACACTGTCAACATAGGTACTCGTATGGTGGAGATCTATGCGTAATGTGTGTAACTGCAAATACCTCAGCAGCAGCACAGGCACTTTTGGTTAAGGTTAATTGCTGAATTAATTGCTCATGTACCACCACCACCACTATTTCCACGTGTGCCAACATTTCCATGTGGGCATCCTCTGCTTTTTCATGAGGAACAAACACCCAGTGTCATTTTTTGCCTCATTACACACAATGGGCACATTACTAACACACATTGGTTCCAAGTGTGATTCTTACCTGTGTTGTTATSTACTTGAATCCAGAGAATCCCACAGAGGCTTGGGCTGGAAGGGACCTTAAAGGCCACCTCATTCCAACCCCCTGCCATGACAGGGACACCTTCCACCATCCCAAGCTGCTCCAAGCCCCATCCCACCTGGCCTTGGACATTTCCACAGGTGGAGCAGCCACAGCTTCTCTGGGCAACCTCTGCCAGGGCCTCWCCACCCTCACAGGGAAGAATTTTTTTCCCCAATATCTAATCTAACCTGGTCCTCTGGCAGTTTGAAGCCATTCCCCCTTGTCCTGTCACTCCAGGTCCTTTTCCAAAGTCCATGTCCAGCTCTGTTCTTTTCTTTCCTTATTGAGTTCACCCAAGATTTGTTTGATCCTCCTGTCGTTCACTGCTGAAGAAGCTGCTGGGTCATCACTGTGCAGGGACCATAGGAAAGAGCTTGCCTTGGGGGTGCTGATGAGAAACATCAGCTTTACAAACATCCCATCTGATCCTGGCCACAACCATGATGGTTCAGCTTTACAAACTCTCCATCTGATTTCGTCCACAACCATGAAATGTTCAGCTTTTATGAAATATCCCATCTGATCCTGTCCATGTTCAGCTTGACAACCCATCCCATCTGATCCTGTCCACAACCATGAATGTTCAGCTTTAACAAACTATCCCATCTGATCCCATCCACAACCAGAAATGTTCAAGCTTTACAAACTATCTCATTCTGATCCTGTTCCACACCATGAAATGTTCAGCTTTACAAACCATCCATTTGATCCTGTCCACAACCATGAAGGTTTACCTTTACAAACCATCCCATCTGATCCTGTCACAGTGTTGGCAGCTGCACAGCTTGGCTGAGGCCAATCTGATGAGGCTTAAAGTGCTGACAGAAAGCTGGGGCACTTGGTATGGGATGAYTTAGATCCACCATGGCCAACATCACACTTCTCCTGGATGAGTCRTCCTGAGGCTGTGACTGCTCTTGCCACACTTAAAGCCACATCACTGGGCTGGTTGTTGGAAGCTGTTGAGTGTGGTGGGAGCAGCTGGTTGTGCCCAGCACCTCTGCCAAATCCATGCTGGAACCCAAGGGCTTCCAGGGAAGTTCCGTGGTTAACAGTGGTGGAAAGCAGTAAAGATTTCATGGGACCATAAAATTGCTAAGGTTGGAAAAGCCCTCTAAGATCACTGAGCCCAAGCACTTACCCAGAACTGCCAATCCACTGCTAAACCATGTTCCTAAGGGCCACTTCGCACATCTTTGGAATTCTTTCATTCTTTCAGGGACGGTGACCCCGTCACTTCCCCAGGCAACCTGTGACAATACCTGAGCACCTCTTCAGTGAAGAAATTTTTACTAATSTAATGGATATTAGATTTTACCAATCTAATGGATATTAGGAAAAAAWTCTATTTTGACACCCAGCTCATCTTTCTTCCTTTGTTCTCAGCCATGTTGGTATCTGCCATCACTACCCAATTCAAACAGATTTCCCAATTACATTGCCAATTTGCCTTCTTGGGATGCTCCTGCACATCCAGTCCCCTCCTCTTCCCTTCCTTTACAGCAATTCTATGTAAAACATTTCAAATCAGATTTAATTTTCCCAGGTCTCTGCTTGAATCATTGTTATAGTACTATTTTTACCAGTCCCCAACAAATTACATTTATTAAACTGTAACTATTGACAACTTTGAGCTCTTCATGCTGAAAAATCTGTAGTCAAAGAAAATCCCATAAGATCATGGAAATAAGAACTRCTCTAACAGAGTTTGTTGAACTAAGATTATAGTTATGAAAACTGCAAACCATCAAATTGTACAGGTTGGTTAAATGAGTGATAGAGCCCGGGCATGTCAGTTCCTTCTATTTCACTGAAAATATTTTCATTCCCTTAAAATCATCAGTTCATCAAAATACTAGTTTCACTATTAAAATCACAAGAAAAAAGAGTGAAAAATGGAAATTTTGGCACCTCAGGATTCAAATTTCTTGACATTTTGTGACTTTAATCAATAAATGATATCTCTGGAAACTTCTGGCAGCTGTTTGAGAGGCAGAGATTTTTAAATCCTTGGTTGAAGTCACTCAACTCCTGAAACTCATCAACAGCTGATTTCTAAACAGCTGATTTCTCTTACTAAATCATCTCTAAGCTTAATGAGTTAATCATTAAAGTTTGGCAGGTGCATTGCATTTTTGTGCATTTGGGAACTTGAGGKAAATTTTTTATTACTATAGGTGTTATTTTTAAATAAACATATTTTTGATTAAAATCTATTTTCATATCCAGACAAACAAGGAGACTCAGGCAGAACTATGAYCCAAAAGCTCAGTTTGCATTCTAGGGTTTGACTAAATAATGGATTCTCAAATGTTCTTCCCACATCACTTAAGTATTTCAATATAGTAATAAAATTATCTTAAATGAATGAATTGAAAATTAYGAAAAGCCCTTTCCCAAAAGTATTAGCAAAGCTTTCAAATCTAAAGGTAAAGTTTGGAAAAARAGCAAKTGTTCAAAAAGCAAGAACAGAACTTGAGAGCCTTAAACTATGTTAATTATTTTATTTTTAGTAAATAATGTTACTACTACTTTCCCCAAAATATTTAGGAAACTGTGATTAAGACAAAGGGAAAAGCCTTGCATTTTTTTCTTTAATTTAATTTCTCTGTGTTCAYTTATTAATCCTGCAGCTTCATTTATTACTGACTCTATCAAAACTCCTATTCCCACCTGGGAACCAACACAGCAGAAGAAATTTTGGATGAACCACACTGCACATCCTTAATTTAGTTCTTCCTCCTTCGTAAAAACAGATACAAATTACTTATTTCCATGGAATTTTTGGTATATATTTAGATTCCTGTAGAATGTCAGTGAGCATAAACCACCTGTTTTACACTTTATTGAACATGTGTCAGAAATGAGGCCAAGAAGCTGAAGACTYAAAAGAACCTGGTCATGCTTTACTATTAAATTTGTTTCTGGCACACTCAAAATATTTGTAAGTATCCTCCAATTTTCCAGTATTTATATCCATAAATACGAAATTTATGAATATATATATTCATAAATGTACATATTTATATACATGTACATAAATATTATATTTATATGTTTATATAAAATGTATATACATATATTTATGTACATAAAATGTACAAATGAATCTACATATGTATACACAAATATACATATACATATGTATACACAAATGTATAAATGCATATACATATATTTATAGACATAAATATCTGTATATAAATTTAAATACATACAATATTTATTTACATAAATATATATAGCATAGATTATATTATATTATATTATATTATATTATATTATATTATATTATATTATATTATATTATATTATATTATATTATATTATATATTTTAAAACATAATATATAGCTATGATATATATGAAAGTATCTTTTGTTATTTAATGCCTATAACACACAGATTTTAACTTCTTAAAAAAAACTTTCTGGTTTMAACTTCTTAAAGCAGATACACAGTGTAAAACCCAGATACACAAGCTATTTATTGCTGACCCAGAGTGCAGTGCTGTATGCTGCAGGACTTTGCTCTGTGCTGCCCTTTGACAGGAGCCACAGAGCTGAGAGCTGCCCAGTGAAATTTACATTTCACAGAGGAAATGTAAATCCCCTGACCTTCTGTGCTGGAGAAACTRGGGCTCCAGGCCTGGGCAAGTRTGGTGGACAGAACTGTGCTGCAGRAACATCAGAACACACTTCTAGGGCAATACACCAAACTGTGCTGGCATCTTTTATGCTATATTATCAAACATTTCTTTTCCTAAATTAAATCCATGCTCTCTGTTAACACASTGYTACAAAAATGCTGGGGYAAAAAAAAAAKCACCTCAAGGTTTGTGAGTGGAGASTTGGGATCCACAACCACAGATCTTGTGCACACTCAGMGATATCCCTCTTCASCCCTGCCTTTCTATGCAGCTCCAAACTTACAGGGCAAAGTTCATTCTGCCACACACAGAACTGATGCAGGTGGGTAAGAAAATCTCCTGGCTTCACCCACTCTGGGTCATTCCAAAGGGAGCAAACCCCCCAGAAGTGTGCTCAGGTAGGAGGTGATCAGGATTTTTCTAAGGCTGGCATAGAGGTTACAGATTGTATTTATCACATAACACTGCAATGACACATGCTCTACCCATCARAGCCATTTATCCCCAAAACCACAGCAGAGAGAGAAACTATGCACATTCAAAACGAAAAAAAGTGTTTAATTTTATGAAACACCAATGTTTTGAAGGATGTTCAGTTCTGATTAAAGTACAAATTCCTGGTCCTCAGAGATGTCTCATTTTTAACATATTACCAGAACACAGTCTCTCCTTTCTGAGAAGGATGTGTGTCAAAAGGCCTGTGTGTCAGGAGAGGCACACTTGACTAATAAAACCTGACAGGGAATCACACTGACTCTGCAAGTCAAGTCTCTCATTACACAAAGCACTATTTGTATTACTTTACCTTTGTCACACTCTTTATTTCCTTTTAATAAACAACACTATGCCACTGAGCAAAGCCAAACTGCCTGGAAAATAAGGGATGTGAAATTGCCTGGTGTTCTCCKRGGGCCAGATACAAAGCCTGGTTAAGTCAAGTGAAAAAGAGCMGGGTGGTTTTGCCTCTGCTTTCCTTAGAGCTCACAACAGCACAATTCAGGGTGATTTGGCAGCCCTTGCCCAAGAAAAYCCATCAGCAGGATGAGTGTTTTGGTACACTGGGAGATAACTGGAATAATGATAACACACCCAGCAGCTCAAACCATGCATCATCAGGGACTAGACTCAATTCTACAAGGGACTGTAAATGCCCAGATCCAGCTGCACTGTAGCAATGTGAATTTTTGATTTTTATTTGGTATCTCCCAGAGCAGGAACAGGGTGTTCCAAGCACCCACGCTGTCTGTACCACTGAACAGGTTGTAACACACAGAGCACATGGATRCCTGTGGATCCTGAGCAGCACCAGGATGGGTTCAGCAGGATGAAAAAAACGGACAGGTCGCTGTATATAACCACAATATGGGTGTGGGAATAAAGGAAAGGCACCATAGGAAATGAGGGGGATCAGGAAAGGGCTGTGCTCCCATGGATCACACAGAAATGCCATTCTGGTGTGCCAGGCCAGGGKCAGAGCTGCAGCCAGGCGTGGTTACAGCACCCTGAGCAGACACAGCCAGGTCTAGGCACTGACTCCCGGATTTGCCACTCTTGTATAGGTTTGAGGCTGCTTTGTACAGCAGCAGAAATGATGAAAGCGTGCTCTCTGTGCCATAGCATGGCACACCAACTGCAGGCACCCCCCACACAGACAGCATTTGCCATGATGGATGAAAACACCCTGAACAATTTATTTCCCAGATCATTTTCACAAGCATTTTCAACTTTTTTACATACRGTCAACTGCCTTTCCAAAACCAAACACAGAAATAGACGAAAGCCAAAATGCATCAACACAGCCTGATTTTTAAATGATGAGTCTGTAAAGGCAACCTATGATGTGAAAAGTATAAAATCTGAAATGCTGACCATTAATGCACTTGGCGTCAGTGCCTAGAAGGTGACTGGGCACACTGCTTATCTGGAATCATTACTGAGAACAAAAGCACTCAGGGATTTAGGAAAGATGGMTTTTTATGATTCAGCCCTGGCTGATGATCCTTCAAGCTAGTTAAGGAGTGGCACTGGTCCCCATAAGCAGGACTGGTGTCCAGCCTGGCTGAGCTAACATCAGAAAGAAGGACTCAGTGCTTAYGAGATGGATTATGAAGAGCTGAGAGGAAAAAACAAGAGCCCTCATCCCTCCTGGGGGCAGAGGCAGGGMTGGGAGGGAGAATGGCCAATTCCCAAGGAATTCATTTCATGAAAAGGTGATCTCACCGCAAGCAGCCGAGGCACAAAGAGGCGATGCCCCATGCCCAGAAGTTCCAGCACCCGGCACGCGTATTCATTCACCAGCTTGCTCCTCTCGTCGTGCATGTCCTGGGACTTCTTGGCAGGTGGGGTGAGCTTGGGAGCCGGGCTTTTGCAAGGTACCCCTTCTTCCATGAGCAGCAAGTAGTAAGAATCCAGAGTGAGAAGAACAGGCTTTATGAACGGCAATTTCCAAAAGTGCAAGATGAGGAGAGCCAGCCTCCAGTCTCTGGAATGGGTTCGGATGGCTGCTCCAGCAACGCCCCTTTAGCCTCTCAGGAGGAGAAAAGCATCTTTGCTAAGAATCAAGGAAAAATATGATCCACCGTGCTGGCTCAGCCAGAGTCCGAAGGAGATTTGAAAAACAAACCAGAGAAACCATGGATCTAAAAATGCACATAAAAAGCAGGAAAATGGCAGGGAACGAGCYCGGGGCAGCTGGGCTGGGAGCAGAGCAAGGGCGAGCTGCGGGGGCTCAGTGCGGGTGTGCGGGAGCCGGGAAGGGCAGCAGAGCCCGGGCAGTTGTGAGGCTGCACAGAGAAAAGGATGAGCTCATTGCAATCCTGCTCCGACAGCTCAGCATCAGCCACGAACGGGTGGGAAAGGGGGGCTGGGAGCAGCAGGAGGAGGGGAAACAGGAGGAGGAGGAGGAAGAGGAGGAGGGGGTGCCTGGGCACCGGGAGCCTCTCAGGGGGAGAATGCCGTAATAAGAAACCAATGGTGAGCACGGACGGACGGACGGCTCCCACCCTCCGCCAGCTCTCTGCTGGGCTCTGGCTGTTCCATCAGCCGCATCCTTTCAGGCTCCCRAGCGGGGAGGGACCGGCCTCCCAGCCCATGGAATCGCTCGTACATGCAGCCTGCTTGGGAATGATGGAACAGCCACGGTGCGGGTGGGGCAGGGCACCCCAACCCTGCCAATGGCCACCGCAGCGGGGCCAGCCTGGGGGATGCGCCCGGGGAGCCGCACACAGCCCAGCCCGCCTGGGGGTGAAACTCAGTCGTGTAAAACACCAGCGCTGCGCTCTCGGGAGGTGCTTCTAAACCCGSAGGCGATGGGCAGACAGGGAGTGATGTCAGCACATGCGTTTGGATGGATTCTAGAAAAGCGCCGCACGTTTGCGAGCAGAATGCAATGATGTCACACCTGGAGCGGCCCGGGCACCTCCCCGTGCCGAGCGCGGCCCACCTGCCCCGGCCATCTGCCACAGGCAGCCCGGCAGGTGCTGCCCCAGCTCACACGGCTGCCTTGGAAAACATGGCCTGGTGAAAAATGCCTATTTTATCACTGGCTTTTAGCAAATATTAAATTGAATATTATATGTGTTGTGTTAGAGAGTAATGCTGTAATAATTCTCTTGAATAGTGTGTTAAAGATCAGTTAACGCACTACTAGAATCAGTTTTAGGTTATAAGAAATGTTAAAATAGAAACTATGCTATGTAGGATACTTTTTTTAAAGAAAGGGCTCGCAGTGAGATAGCAGCCACAGGACACCTGAGTCTTTCAGAGAAAAATAATTTATTGTCCTCTTATCAGAAGAAACCGAACTTCTTCCCGCCTCGAAGGCGCTGTCAGGATTCAGAGGAAGAAGCTGAGGATGACCTGACAGAATCCTGTGTTTGAATGGAATTTATGCACCATGTATGAGGTGTATGAATATGCAATAGGCTATTGTTTTTAAGGGTTAATCCTTTAAGGGTTAATCCTTTGGTTTTGGGCTTGTACTGCCCAGAAAAAGGTACCCYGACATCCTTAACTCTTTGTTTCTATTGTCTCATATTGTTCTAATTCAAATTGTCCAAATTATTATTACTCTAATGGTATTACTATTTTTATAGCCATTTTATTACTATTAAACTTTTAAAATTTTAAAAACAAGTGATTGGCATTTTCCACATCTTTATGCTCCTTTGTTTTAGCCTCACTGTAAAATGGGGTTTGTAACAGAACACCCATTTCTAATTGCAACAGACAGAAATACTCCATATTTCTAACATAAAGGTRGTAATTTAAAATATTGTGAGAAGCTCTAAACCACACAAATGGCAAACACTTCTGTAACTGTATATTTAAACTCTAAAAAATCATATTTTTTTCCATTTAACGTTATCAGGGAAAAAAAACACAATTTACTTCAAATACTAAAGAATGTTAAATACCATAGGATGGGGTCACTGATCAAGTAATTAAACACATTAAGGAGTAAGTAAAATATGGAAATCATTGCATGAAAAGTGAACTGAGGTAAATTATACTAAGAATCTGTATTTTTATATATAGGGTGATAGAGAGTGTGCTTGAATTGTTGGCTTGAGGTGACACATGAAGGAGGTGGGAAAAGCATTAAAGCAGAAGTCAGTCCATGGCACCAGAAGATGCCAACGGGGCCTCAGGCTGATGAGACAGGATTGACTCAGCTGAAGGCCCTGCAGATGTGCAGCACTGACAGGCTGGCAGCACAGATGGTGCTCTGCCAGCTGTTCCAAATCCCCCAGATTTACAAACCAGTGTTCTGCAGGTGAAAATCTGCAAAGGCTGCTGCAATCTTGCCAGCTGAGATGCAGGTGTTCACTGAGGCCTTGTGCACAGAAAGCCACAACCAACACACATTTCATTCCAGTTTAAGGCTCTGGGCAGGATGGGAACTCTCCCATTTTTTTCCAAGCTCCATCCACATGCAGTTCTAGATATTATTTTTTCAGCCTGTGACTGCACACAGGTGCCAAACCCAGCACAGGTTACACACCAGACACAGGGAAAGGGTTAGAGGAAAGGAGCAGCTTTGCCTATTTCTGGAATTCTGTGTTAAACACCTGTGGTCAGTGTGATATTCTAGAAACATCAGTTCTGCTGCTCTATATGAATGAAACCTGCTTAAAACATTAAAAGGAAGAAGTAAGGAGCACTGGAAGTGCTGGGAGAATACAGACTGACCAGGCACAGAGCCACCCAGTGACCCGGCAACAGGATTGGGAAATCAGAGGCACCAGCAGTGTCAAAACGCCTTTAATCTTAATTGTGTAAATCAAGACTTTCATCAGCTAATAGCTCTGATAGAAATTCAGGTTTGGTTCATTTTGGTTAAGGTCTAGGCCTATGAAAAATGGAATTAACTGATGATTCAATAAAGTCTTGAAGTCTAACATTTGTAATGGGATCCAATAGTTAGAGGGGAAAACCAGATGAATTCAGGTTATTAATGAGGTGCAAATTTTTTAGGAATGAGGAAAATTACCTGCAGGATTACTTTCCCAAGAGATGTAGTCTACTACCATCATTATATTTTCTACATCAGGCCTGGATTTTTTTTAAGAGGCTTCAAATACAAAAAAACTTCCAAAGCTTGACCAAAAAAATCTCCTTCATTTTATCAGCTGAAATCCATTGTTCCATTTTTTTCAGCTACTCCTTTCACACAGTGTAACAGTGAAACCATCATTCAGATTTTTACATTTCCTACCATTCTTATTTATTTCCAGATCCTCACTGAACACATAATCTTTATTTTTATCCACATCTAACCAGGAATGGTGATTTTTCCTTCATTGTATGCCATTGGATTACTGTCCCAAATTCTTCAGAAGGGCCTGACTGAATGAATTTAAAACCTAAAAAGGCCCCAAAAGTAATAACTAAGCAGAAACTAAGATGTCTGAGGATAAAACACACATTATTCAGTGCTTTGACTTCCATCTCATGGACTGTCTGGTCTGTAAGTGCAGGTAAATTCTGTTTCTGGCCTTCCTATCCATGACATGCCTGCTCACTCACACAGCTCTGATGCAGTTCAGAYCTGCTCAGACTCACKCAGCTGAGGCCCACTGAACTCAGAAGAAATTAATGCCAAAATAGTCTCACAGGAAACAAAACCATACAGAACATTACCTGAAATTATCTATATTCTGTACCAAACTACCAAGGATCTTGATGGGCAGTCCTTTATAAATCTCTGRATTTTAAAATATTAAATCTCTGTATTTTAGTGGCAAAAATGACTGATTTTGAAAAGCTAAATAGACTAAGATGGGAAGAAGAAAGAAAAAAGGTTCTATTTGAAGTCTGTGGTGTTTTCAGGTCCCCAGGATGAAGAGAATGTTGGATGGGACTCTGAACTCCATGGTTCTTGGAAGGCTATATATTATTTATATTATTATTATATATATTATTATTATTTATATTATATTATATATATTAGATTAATTATAATTATATTATATTATATGTATATTATATTATATTATATGATATTAATATTATTATTATACTTTATTATATTATTCTGCTATACTATAAACTACACTAAAGAATAGAGGAAAGGATACAGACAGAAGCTTAACAAGATTTTACTAATGAAAAACTTGTGCCTCGATTTCCAGAGTCCCACACAGCTGCTGTGATTGGTCAGTTAAATTAAAAACAATTCGACATGTTGGAGAACAATCTCCACCCACATTCCAACAGGCAGTTAAAAACACAGGAGAAGCAAAAACAAGATAATTTATTTTCTGAGGCTTCTCAGCTTCCCAGGAGAAGAAATCCTGGCAAAGGGATTTTCAAGGCAAAAACATGACAGTGACATTAGTCTACTCCTGTCAGAGGATAAGACATTCAGCACCAGAACAGCTCTGAAAATCCACATSAATGACATCATGGCCACAGTAAATTTACCTCTTAGCAGAAATCACTTTGTGTTTTCTGTTCTTCAGGGCTAATTACAGCTGTGTAATCTGGATTTAGCAAAGGCTCCACCTTGATTGTGATATACAGAGAGAACACATGAAACCAGCTGGTTTCCACAGCAGGTTCCAGCAGGGATCCATGCTGCTTGGTTCTTGAACAGCTTGGGAAGAGGGTGAAGGATGGGATGACTGTCTGCAGATCTCCTGAATGATTCAGGGATTTAAAGACAGGGGTTACAATAAAGAACTGCAGAAGGGCCATAAAAGACTGAGTGACTGGGCAGAAGAACAGCCAAGGAAAGTCAATGCAGYTAAATCTAAATTGATGCATATGGAGAACAGCATCAATTTTCCACATAAATGATAGACAACTGCTACTCAGAAATGGATCTTGYGACTCACTGAGGAGAGTCCTATGAAAATATCAGATCAGTGCACAGTGGAGGTCAACAAAATGCATCAAATGCTGGGAGCTGACAGGGAAAGAGCAGAGATCTAACCAGAGAACACCATTATTCTTCAGTAACCTCACGTGGGATCCTTCTCTGGTATCATTCACTGTGCTGATCCTCCCATTTCAAAAAAGGGATAACAGAGATGGAGAAATATTTAGAGAGAATCAGAAGGCTCCCAAGGAGGACATAAGAACAGACTGTGATTATTAAGCCTGGAAAACAGAAATTGCTGACTTATTAAGTCCTGAGTGTAGTGGAGAAAGGGAAGAGATACCAAGTGTCCAAAATGCCTGCTGACACAGGAACCTCACATCAAAGTCACAGGGTCCAAAGCAAACAAAATAATKATTAAACTGAGAAAATCTCTGGGGCTACTCACTTACATGTGTTCGAAAAGCCAACAAAAAAAAAAAGCCATGAAATAACAATCCATGCAGAATTATTAAACATGAGACACCACTTCTTTCTCAGAGRTTTCAAGACATAAATTGCCAGAGGCAAAAGAAAATTCTTAGAAGTCTTTCCCACATATCTGCTGCTGGCAATGAGACACTGGGGTAGACAAGCCAGTACAAGGCTGGTGTGGAATGATGATTTGTATGTTTTCATTCACTTCAATTACATATTTGGACAAAACATTTTCCCAAAGAATGATAAGATTTGCTAAGTACATGAGATAGACACACTCTATTTAAATTATACTTAAAATAATAATAATATTTTTATATATATATATATATATATATATATATTTAATAATTATTAACAATAATTGTAATAAAAATAATGGTTTCAGTAAGAACTGTATGTAACCTTCTGAAAACACCATCTTCACTTTCCAACATCCAGAAATTACCAACACTTGATACAATAGGAGTCATTAATATCTAAATCTGGGTTCAGTGCTGCTAAAGAAATTCAAATTTTATGTTATTTTCTCTGCTATCAATCCTCCTTTTGAAAAGGGAGTATGTCTCCACCTCAAAATTCAAAACTTAGGGTGAACATTCACCTAATAGGAAMAGAACTGATTTTAGGTGTGAGGAGGAGATCAAATGGGCAGAGAGAGTAACTAATCAGCACAGGATGGATTTTCAACACACAAATAAATGTGGACTTCTAAAAATAGAAAATTTGTTATATTTGTTATAAAATTTGTTATATATTTGTTATATTAAGGCTGGAAAATCAGTGTCTGGAAGTTGAARGATTCTGGACATTTTCAGGCACAGATTAACCCTTTCTAAAAAGATCATCTCCAACAAGTCACCCAGGACAGGTTTTTGGGGTAGAGGGAGTAGGTCTGTGAGAAGAATTATTTAGCCCAGCAGAGCTTAAAATTTAGGGAAATCTTTGATTTAGAAACTAGAAATACAAAACCAGTAATSTGAGAGCCCCTTAAAGCCTGAATTTCTTGTGCTCTGCTCATGCAGAAGGCCTTAAAGGAGAACCAATGGTTCTGATCTCTAGCTCCAAAGAGTCAGGATCCTCTTCACTTCCTCYGGTGCCAGCTCTTACCTGGGATCAGTTACATGAAGAAGATATAAAAAAGGGGGTATCAAAATAAAGGACATCTGTTTTGCCTTAGATTCTAATGTGGACATTTCTGATTTTTTTTTCTTGAGAAGAGTCTTTTGAAAATGTAATGCAATTATACAGTGGACTAAACTAGCTCACCTATAATCAAAATCAGTTCTGGCTGGAAYGGAGTCTTGCTCATCACTTTGTCAACTCCTGGCCTAAAGCAATGCTGACTTAAAAATCAGTTCAGGCTCCTCAAGCCATTGCAAATGCAAAGAAAGAACAGACCAAGAATCAAAACTCTTCAACACAAGGCCRAAGTCACATTACCTACAGTCTTAGTGCACTTTTCATCTGGTACCTCTCCAAAAATTACAGTAATTGCCARAATTTCATTCCTGACTCAAAGGCAATTGACATTTCTGAATTATCTGCATTGGCAAGATGCAAGTTTTACTTAAAACAAGCACCTGTGCATCTTCACTGCCTTCAGAGGTTTACCCAATAAGATTACACAGAATTTCTGTAAGATATGCAAGAAGTTGGTCACTCAAACTTTTTCTTATATTGCTTGCTTTCATATAAGGGATAAAACTGATTTCCTTACTTGCTGTGATGACTTGAACCTCTTGTGGTTTTCCTTTTTTCATTTCCTTAAAAGACAACACTACTTTTGAAACATTAATGCCCCAGGCTAGATTGTGGCAAGTGATGATTTCAGGAGCAGATGATAAAGGGAGGCACAATCCCAAGGGATATCACACTGGTCATTTCAGTTTCCACTGGCAGCCACACATCCCTGGGGGAATGGATAGAACTTCCCCATGATCAGCAGGACCTAAGGTGCTSAAAGACAGATGACTGCTCTGACTACCTCCACTTCTCACAAGGAGAAATTTTTAAGCTGTGCCTTTAATACAGAAAAAAAAATTCAGATCTGATTTGAAGGTTCTGGTGCAAGTGGTAATTCAGGAGAGAATTGATCTGGGTAAAATCTGAGAGGGGTTAGGTCAGATGTCTGCTCAAGGAAGTGAAAAAAGAAAACCTACCATTGATAAGTGTACCTTAAGAATTGAAATGTAAATGTGTACAGATGTACAACACAATTTTATTCAGAATTTTTGGTCTTATACAAATTCCCTTCTAAGGTGGGGACACACTATTTGTGGAACCCTCTGGTTAGTCAGGAATAATATTGCACACAAACATCAGAGCACAACACAGTCCTCAGAGTTATCAGGGCAAAATTCTTTAGAAATAAGAAAATACAACACAAATACAGAAAACATGATGGGACCTCTGTTAAAGATCCAGTCACCCTGGAYGTGATGCAGAAGATGCACAGGAGTTCAACAACACTGAGAGCACTGGGTTATTTAATAAACAACGTGAATGGGATCTATCAACACTTCAAGGTGATAAAAGCAAGTGGGAGTGGGGCTGGAAGGGAACTGTTTAGTTTGAAGGACAGTGCTGATGTAAGAGTAGCTGAGGGTAAAATCATCAGTAATAAATCTCATCAGGACTAAGAGAAATGGCTTTCCAGCAGCAGTTCTGAAAGCTGCTGGTGCAGGTTGTGAAACAGATGCTGTGCCCCATAATGGCACAACAGAACACAGAAGCAGTTCTTCAGCCCAGGAGGTCTTTTCAGTCCAGATACAGAATGAAATAAAGGTAATAAATAACCCTCCTTATCCAAGGTAATTTTGACAAATTTTCTTTTAGAATCTATGRCTGCCATCCCTGCCATTGTAACTGGGGTAGTGCTCCCTGATGTCTGGGACACTGACTGACACAAAGGGCTTTGAGACTGAAAGGTGGCAGCAGAAATAACCAAGAAACACAACTCTCCTGTTTGTGTAACACTCAGATATCTCCTGTCACATGCAGAGCAGAGCAGTGAGTGTCAGAACTCACAAGGCCCATTAGAAATGCTGCTCACCTTGACCTGAATTCAAGGAATGATTCAGAAAAGTATTTGGTTTAAGATGTTATAGGGACCAGAGTAAATCTCTGTAAGATAACAAAACACTGTCTGGAAAACACAAGGAGTAACAAAAACATTTCTCACTCTTTTCCACCCATTTTCTTTTCAGTATRATAAACCTTCCTGATCAGAACTATGGCTTTCCTCTAGCATCAAGCAACACATTTTTTAACAGTCACACAGATTAAAACTCAATAAGCAAAATTAAGCTTAAGTATTGTGGATCACACACTTAAGGAGGATGAGGAGATGAACTCTAAAAATGAAAAGCTTGGACATGCACCTATTTTTAAAGCCTCTGGTTCATTCTTACATTTCCAGCGACCATGTGCTCTTCCCTGCCTTTTCAGGAATTAACAGCCACAACAGCAGTGAATCTGGAGCCTGAATTCTGCACAATCAAGAATTTTTTRCCTGAATTATATTTTCCAAATRTTCTTGCCTTGTTTAATTCTRGCCTCKGTTTGCTAATTCCAAAACAAAGTTTGCCTTTAGCTAGTTTTGCCAAGTTGTACAATCATAAACAAGATTTAAGAATTAATCAGTGAAATCCCTCTGGTGACCAGTGARAGAACCCAAGGGAATGGCTGCAGCTGGGTCAGGGGAGYTTTAGGTTGGATCTCAGGGAAAGGTTCTTCCCCAGAGGGTGCTGGGCACTGCCCAGGCTSCCCAGGGAATGGGCACAGCCCCAAGGCTGCCAGAGCTCCAGGAGGGTTTGGACAACGCTCCCAGGGATGCACAGGCTGGGATTGTTGGGGTGTCTGGGCAGGGACAMGYGCTGGACTRTGATGGTTCTTAGGGGTRCCCTCCAGCTCAGCACATTCTATGAAATACTAAAATAAGAYAGGAAGCTTACAATTTATTTCTTTTTCTTAGCACATGTGAGGATTCTAATGCTTTTAATTTCCAGCAAGGKAACAAACTAGCTGATGACACATGGGATTAGGAAGTGTGCTGGCACTGGAAGGGTATATTTTCCTRTGTCATTCTCATTAATCACCTCAATTTGGATTTAAAAAATGAAAATATKAATGCTYTTTGTTGTTTTAAACCACAGATTTTTATGCTGTCTTTTTCCACATTGGGTTCTCTCCACATSCCAGRGCTTCACTGCATTTTCCACCGCTCAGAAAATGAGAGGTGAGGAGTCAGGATTTCCAGCAGCTGAGGATGCTGAAGGGTAATTCAGATGCAGTCCCTACATGCTGCAYGTCAGTGACTCCCAGCATGAGACAGTGCCACCAGCTGGGGACCCCGAGCAGGCTGTGCAGCACAACGTTTGGGTGCTACAGAACAGAACTCCGTGTTTGCCTTTGCTAAGAAATCAGATTAATGCCCAAACTTGGCTTTCACAGCTAAAGAGCTTTAATCCTCTAGCTGTTCATTGCTGCAAGCATACTCAGGGTGTGGGAGAAGGGAAGAGGAAGGATTCCTGTGTGTCTCAAATGTTTATTTGCTGAGGATGACTGCACTCAGGCAATTGATTACAGAAGTAGCACTGTTATTTCCAAACTAACAGCACTCCCTGTGAGACACAGCCCTGGGTGCAGGAGAGTTCCAGATAAAAGCTTCTCTCCCACTGCTGTTTAGTGAGGGATTTGGATGCACACACCTCACTAGAGGCAYGGAAAGTGGCATTTACACAATAACAGCTCCACTATTCCACTGATGAAGGATTCCCTTATCCAAATTTAAAATAATCCAAGAGATTGTGGATGAGAGAATAATTGCTCTGTTTTAATAAAGAACAAATCCTTAGGAGCTGTTTTTATTCACTCCAGAATCAGAGCAGACAAGAGCTGTGAAACCCAGTTTTTAAAGCAGTTTTTCTGCAGCKTATTCAGGTTCTGTAACTTGAAAAGGACAGCACTGTAAATCTCTTTGCTCCTAATGACTAGGAGAGATCATGAACACATTTGAATAGGACAAAAATTACTTCATTCTCAACTATCTTCTTCCCTAACAGAAGAGCAGTTCTTGCTGAAAGCAAATTAGAATGCTAATTCAATTTTATGTAAGCACCAGCTCCATCTCCATGCCACTGTGGAACTGTGCTCTTAGGTGAGTGTTTCTGACTTACAATCTTATCTTTCTTACCTCAATTTTCTTTGTGTGGCTGAATAGAAATTCAGCCAAATAGAAATACTTTCTCACATAAAACCTTCTTTGCCATTTATTTAGTGTCTATTACTGCTYGAGCAGGCAGCTACAGCATACACATGCAAGAACTACTATCACTGCCACAAGCAGAATTAAACCCAACTCTTTAACTTAGAAAATAGTTATAAATAAGAGTGACAAATTAAATGATTGAATTTTCTATTGTATTTGTGGGGTGCCCTGATGAAGGAAGGCATGATGAATTTGACTTTATGTTCTTAGAAGGTTAATTTATTATTATATTATATTATAGAATGTTATAATAAACTATACTGAAGAATGAATATAGAAGGGGTATTTACACAATGCTAAAAAGATAATAATGAAAACTCCTGACTCTTTCCAGAGTCCTGACACAGCTTGGCCCTGACTGGCCAAAGAGTCAAAACAACTCACAGCAGGATCCAATGAAACAATCACCTGTGGGTAAACAATCTCCAAACACATTCCACATGAGCACAACACAGGAGAAGCAAATGAGATAAGAATTGTTTTCTTTTTCTCTGAGGCTTCTCAGCTTCCCAGGAGAAAAATCCTGGGTGAAGGGATTTTTCAGAGAATGTGAATGCTACAATTTCCCTCTGGAATACCCAAATAGAAACGTTCAACTGGAAAAGCAGCATGTCATGAGGTATATATAAAATGAAGACAGAACACTTGTGGTTAAATTGGGCTAATTCCTCAGCAGGAACAAAATACCTTATTTGCTGTATGACACCCATGAATTATTTCCAAAGTTGTATTTTCTAAYCACTTGTTCTGTTGCTAACCTTGGTTCAACCCTTCCCTCTCACAGKAGCAGGAAATGTAACACAGGTGGTCCCAAAGCCATCCTTCATAATTAAATTGAACTCAGCCTGTGAGCCATCAGCAGTTCTGTGCAAGTTCTCTTCCTGTTCTTCTTTAGCTTTGAGATCCCTAAGTTGGCACCTCTGCCTCTTCCCAGAACCTGTTCCTGCAGTAAACCTGCTGGCCGTGGTCTGGGTTCTTCCCTTCCCTTCCCTCACTAGTGTTAGGAAAATTAATGCACAAACATCAGAGGTTTATGTCCAAAAAGCAGACAGAGGAGTCCTGTAACTTTATTGGAATAAAGGGAGAGGCCATGGGGCATTCCCCTGGGATCTCTCCAATTTTTGGAGGATGCAGCCTCCTTTTTATCCCAATTTCCCAACCACATTTCCCTGCTCTCTTTCCCCATTGGCTGAGGTACTTGAGAGGTTCAGACTTCCTGCAATGCCTGATATGAAAGATTCCCCTCTAATGTACAACCCTCCCTTTTCATTTTTAATTCTTATGGAATTTAGGTTTTTTTTTCCTCTATTGTTTCTTTCATCTTTCAATGTCTAATTTCATTTATCAGCAAACCTAAAGTTTATTTGTAAAAGCAAATATCTTTTTCCATTCATCAATCAGTGGAATCCTTCCCATTGTTTCTTTTATCTCTCAGTGCTAGTTTTAACTACCAGCAGCCCCACAGCTTGTTTGTAAAGACAAATCCACTATTCCTCTCACTAGCATGCCATAACCTACCAGATTTCCCAATATTCATCCTGACCTGGAAAAGTGGAATATTAAGAAGCCCCCACAGCTGCAAATAAAACATGAAACAGGAAGAAAAGAGCATGCATTTCCCTTCCTCCTTTTTACAAATTTCAATTTGTGTAGGAGCACTTCCCTGGAAAGTGAAGCTGCAAAAACCAATTTCCCGTTTATAGTCTTCATTAAATACATGCACTCAGGTAGAGAATCACAACCCCATTTTCCACATTAGCTGTGTAAAACACAGGTTATTTTGGACATTTCCTCCCCATAAGGATATGCACTATCTCCTGCCCACGCTGCAGTACTTCCCTGAATTCACCTGCCCTCAAGRTGGACAGTGATCCTTTGGTCCCTCCCACCTCAGGAGATGCCATGATTCTGTGCAAAATATACATGTTTGAAAATTTCAAATTGCTCTATTCACAGCAGCACATGGATGCATAATCCTGGTGTGGAGCACTTCTGCCATAGGATTTTGTGCCARAGAAGCTGAATCTCAGAGAATTACTCATTGCTGAGTAACTCAATCAGCAGCTGTTTGCTCTTTCTAGGAAAATGACAAGGAAATCCCACTGGAGGAGCAGCAGGAGTGCAGTGGTTCCAGTCTGTATCCCCATTATGGGGTGGGTGTGTTAGGACTGACAGGTTGTTCTACGTTGTCAAATTGTAAAATTTCAAATTCCATCCTGTGTGCTTGCATGTGGGCTGGATTTGAACCAGAGCCAACTCATGGAGGTCAGTGTAAGAAAGATAACTCTGAGCTCATCTCACTGCACCCAGTGCTTTYCCTACAGGTTTATTTGTTTAGGCAAATTTTGTGTCCATGCCAAAGACAGAAGTGTGGTATTTTCTGGGGTCCCCCGTGGCAGGAAGGAATCAATCTGACTCCATGTTCTTAGAAGGCTAATTTATTATTTTATGATATTGTAACATATTAAAGAATACTGTACTAAAACTATACTAAAGAATAGAGAAAGGGTACTTTACAGAAGGCTACAAAGAATGATAATGAATCTCGTGACTCTCTCCAG
Organism: Sporophila hypoxantha; assembly: GCA_002167245.1. Classification (NCBI taxonomy): domain Eukaryota; kingdom Metazoa; phylum Chordata; class Aves; order Passeriformes; family Thraupidae; genus Sporophila; species Sporophila hypoxantha. Next base: position 1,832,896 of record NDFG01000154.1, read on the forward strand.
AGTCCAACACAGCCTGACCATGATTGGTCATTAAATAAAAACAATTCACATGGAACCAATCAAACAACCACCTGTAGGATAAACTATCCCCAAACCACATTCCAAAGCAGCAAAACACAGGAGAAGCAAATGAGACAATATTGTTTTCCTTTTTCTCTGAGGCCTCTCAGCTTCCCAGGAGAAGAATCCTGGGCAAAGAGGACTTTTCAGAAAATATGATGGTAACACAGAAGTTCCCCATATTACAGATTTCTGTTCCTCTCTCAGTATCACAAATACATTTGATACCAGCCAATCATGTTTTATACAAAAGAACCCAGACACAAAACAGATATGCTGTGAAATGAATCTGAATTGTTTTCTTCACAGTAATTTCATGAGATATTTAAATCTTTACACTGCATCCCTTGTTCCACAAGCTTTATGATATTATTAAGTTTAATAAAAACATATCTATCACAAATACACCTCTACCCAAATGAYTATTTCTCCTTCCTTCCCTTCTCCAGAGGTCCCACTATTACTGTTCCTTTAGACATGATATTAAGATAATTAGTATTTCAGTCTAATAAAACAAAATAATTTTTTTTAAATTACTTACCTTTAAAAGAGCCAAAGCCACATGGAAGATTATGTTCATGCCCTGAAAAGAAGAAAGAGACTTCAATCAGTCCCAGCTTACAAACCTCTCTTCATACTTATCATTTTGTGGCATCACAACTCAATGTAAGTCCCTGGGGAACACTTCCCTTTTCCTGCTATACGTGGAAGTTCCCCATTGAAGCCCCAAGGCAGTTTCCAAACTCCCACTCTGGGGGAAGATCTCAGCTCTTTGGGGCTTTGGGAAACTTCAGTGAGTGACTCAGGTGCTGTGGATGTGGACAGGCTGTCCCTCCCTCTGTTGCAGTGCCTGGCAATGCTGGCTTCCATGAACAGAGCAGGATAAATAATTAATAAATTAATTATAAAATTAATAATAATAATAATCATCATCATCATCACCATCATCATCCAGGTGATAGATTTTTGTCAAGTAACCAAYCTTAGCAACGATTTATCAGGTACAATCTTGCATACTCAAACTGAAAAAAACCCCCTAAAATATAACAAAGACAGCCCCACAAGTACACAGGAGACCTTTTTTTACTGTGTTTAGCCAAAAGTCAAAACTATTTCAAAGCTAAACAAGCTGCTGTCTGTATCCAGTAGTTGCTTGCTGGTTTGCAAAAGCTGGAAATACAAATGTAGAGAAATGCATTCAGTGAGAAATACAGGGACAATAGGCATTTATTTGAAGATTAAAGAAACTCTGCACCCTGCACATGTTGATAATTTAAGATTATAAACAACTTTCTCTTCATCCAAACATGAAAAATACCATATATGCAGTCCTTGTTTGCTGTACCATGTACTTCATGTTCAGACTGTTTTCCTGAATTATATTTTCCAAATCTTCTTGCCTTGTTTAATGGCATGATAAATCTTTTCTAACAATAGCTCCCAGAGATGGTATCTAGAAACATCTCAACAGATTTGCACACAAGTAATACTGCAATTATATTTTATTGTTGTGGGATAACAACCAGACTTGTGACAAGGAAATGTTCTCCAAGCAATTTCTGCTTCTGCAATTGAYTGTGTTTCCAATCCTCTTCCTGAAAGCCTGAGACCATGTTTCTATAAAAATTAGCTTTTATAAAAACATGCTGGGACTTTACAGGAGCTTCCTTGGGAATAAATTGTATTTTTAACGTAGATAGTATGGTGCCTTGCAGGGACTGTACCATTAATGAGTCCTGGAAATGCTGCACCATCAGACATAATGAATATTGCAACACTGAATTACTTTGCAATTCACTGCATTATCATTGATAACAAACTGGGTTTTCCCACTAGAGGTCACAATTGCAGCAGGACTGAATCTTGCTTCATCACTAGGAAACCCTTCTTCCAATTGGGATAACAATTATTTCYAGTTGTTTGGCTTTATGTGCTTCTTTTTAATTGAGAAATGTAGAAAAAGAGAAGTCCAGTTGTGACTTTCAGTCATGACATTGATAATACCAGAGCTCCAGCAGTAGTAAAGTAAGTTCACAGTACTTTGAGGTTTATTTCAACTATCAATCTGAAGTCAAAAGTTAATTCCACACACTCATGACATTCACAACTTTTACTTCCTAGCAGAGAGGACTGACAAACGCACTCTCTGTAGATGAGAGGAATTTCAACAACCTATCACAAGCACTGCATTTTATTCTTAACAAACTGATCAGATTTTGTTATGATATGAGTAAGACTACTGCATCTAATAGTTGGACTGATGCCTCAGGTTTGAGCTTTGATATTTTTCAGATTCTGTGCTACTTTAGTGTGTGGGTCTGGGTTTCATATGAGGGGATGGTGAGCTCTGTGCACAGAGCAGGGAGACAAAACAATTCCTGCTCTAGCTGGGGACCAAGGACAAATGATCCAAATCTCAGGTCCAAGAGCAGAAACAACATGGACTGAAGAGAGAAAATCAAGAAGGATGGGACTGCATGGGCTAAAGCTGTAATCGGACAATTAATTCAAATGTGCAAATGGAGCAGAACTTATAAAAGTGAGAGACCCRGTGACCAGTTGTCCATTTTTTGTGACCATTTTGGTTCACCTGTGGTGCAGCCCTGGCTGGGCTCTTGTGCTCAAGGTGGATCCATTGAGGCCTTTTAATAAATCTCTACTTAATTCTTTAACTCTGTCCAGTCTCTGTTCTAGGTCAGACGTCTCAGGACTACTGAGGAATCAGTGCTCTGTGTATTTTCTGGCACAACCATAAGGAAATGCACACTAATTCTCARTTATTTTCTAAACATTTTTTTCTGATCCGCCTGAAACTAATGCTGATTCTGAATTCAAATGAATAAACTCTCTCCTGGTACTCCTCTTGTACCTTCACTCCTCACATGGACAGGAACTGCAGCAGAAATAGGTTTCTGCCTCCCTTGAGAATCCCCATCTCTTTTTCAAACCCCACCAGGCAAGGGGCAGCTCACAGACCTGCTCCTGTTACTTGAGGTAACTTGATCAAGGCTCAAGCACCCTAAAATCCCAACATGAAAGGACTTCAAATATCCCTATCCAACTATCCTGAGCAGCATTCTGCTACTCTCAGCACCAAAAAAACACCTGCAGCCRCCTCTTCCCTCCAAGGCAGAGGGAKGTCCTGAATCAATGCAGCWTTTTCAGCTGAGGCAGCAATTGCTGCAGTTTCCTYCTGCCCACTGGAGACTTGCAGGGCCAGTTCAGCCAACAGCTGGGTGGACTGGAGCTGGATGTTCCAGATTTCAAACCAGTAAAAAAAACTCACCCCATATTTGAACAGCACACTGGATAYCCACTGATCTGCCTACTGCAGTTATTTGTCCTAACTCATGCAAGACTCTTCTTCCACAGCCAGCTTTAATGATGATGATTYTGAAAAAGAAGGCTCAGCTCATTTTGRCACAATCTCTTATTWAAAACCCTACTTAATTTGCCCCACAGTGATTMATAAGCTTCAGCTTAAGCTTCTTCAGCTATTTTAGAAGAAAGACCAAAAATACCAAAGTGCACCAGACATATAAATCATTGGTAGCAATATCCCTCCAGCAGTTTGATAATGGAAACATGGAAGTCCATACAAATCATCCATGAGGGGGAAAGAGAAGGGAGCCRGTATGAAATGAGCTTTTGATGATTACTTTTTAAAAACAAAGGTCATATGCTCAACTAGGCATTTTGAAATAAATGCTGTATGTCTTGGGAATGGCTTATCATCTCGTAATCCGGGGTGGGAGGTTTTTTTTTAGTTTTTTTGTTTTGTTTTTGATATTTTGGTTTTTGTGTGGGTTTGTTTGTTGTGTTTTTTGTTTGGTTGGGTTTGGTGGTTTTTTTTGGTTTGTTTTTTCTTTTTTTTTTTTTTTTTTTTTTTTTTTTTTTTTTTTTTGTTTGGTTTTTTTTTTTTTTTGTGTCCAGAATGGTCACTGCCTCTTCAAAACACAACCCTATAATACCATGCAGATTTTATCTTGAGATTTCAAAGATTTGCATATATGAAAGTTGTTCGTAATTACCTTAACACTATTTCTAACAAAGAACAGCCAAGACTAAAACTATACACTTATAAACAAGAACTTGTAAGAGCACAGGAATGGTGAGGAGCTCATCATCCTGTCCTGTCACACGAACCAGGTGTTAATTTAAGGACTCTCTGAAGTTTGTGTAGAGGCCTTGAGAACTTTAAGAGAGCTCATGAAACTCAGGAATTTTGGAGAAGGAACAAACCAAGTGAGAGAATGAAAGAGGGAAGGGAAGGGAAGGGAAGGGAAGGGAAGGGAAGGAGGGAAGGGAAGGGAAGGGAAGGGAAGGGAAGGGAAGGGAAGGGAAGGGAAGGAAGGGAAGGGAAGGGAGGGAAGGGAAGGAAGAAGGGAAGGGAAGGGAAGGGAAGGGAAGCATGTTGGAGTTTGTACCATATTTCAGTCCCCTTACAGCTCCTGCTGAATGCCACACTGACCATCCTCTGCTTTACAGACACACTCACTCCAGAAGAAAGAGCATCATTTAGCAGAAGAGCCCTTCATACCAACTGGTACTGGGATAAACACTCACCATGCAGGAAGTCTCCATTTAATTCATAAAGATTGTGCTTCACAGAAACATCTGCTTCTTTGAACTATATGTCAAAACCCCTGTCATTTCCAACCACCACTGGAGGAAATGTTCTCATGGGCAACCAGTGAAAGTCTCTCTTGAGACTGTAAAAATGAAATTACTCACGTGCACTAAAATTCAGACTGGCTGAAAGTAAATGGAAATGTAAAGATGCTAACTCTAGTCTAGTGAGGTTTTCCCAGTTCTTAACTCCCTCCAAAGCCAAGATTCCTCTTTGAGGAGTCCTCCCTTTGAGTCCCTCTGTGCTCTGAAACAAAATGACTTTTGTAAAGGCCTGAAAATTAGGCTGGGAACAAACAACAAACTGAGACTGGTAAAGATGCTACTCTGTGGGACCCAGTTTGCATTCAGCGAGACCTCTGTGACAGAAAGGCTGCCTGTGGCTTCCCGCTGAAGGGAGGAGGGACAGATTTATTCATCTGACCCAGCAAATCTGCCCAGAGGCCACAAAAAAGGAAGTCAAGGGGCAGCAAACCAATATTTGCTATGAGTAAAATTCAACAGCCAAGCACAGAGCTGAGTGAGGATAAACAATTTAGTTGTGTATATCTGGACAACATTTGCACTGGGGATTACTTTAGAATTTCTCTCCTGTTTTAAAGCTTCTGTTTAGTGATAGAAGCCTCAAGAGAAGACAGGCTCTATTCAATATTAGCAGACTCTTGGGAGACTGTTTTCCTTTGCTCATCTCTCCAACCCAGACCCCCTGACAGACCTTCCTCTGGTTACACAGTAATACCCTTGACACCATCTTCACCAACAAAAGGAAGTGAATATCTTTAAAAAAAAAAAAGGGAAATTTAATTCATCAATGTGCTTATCTGTGTTTTTTCCCCATGACATGTAAAAGGAAACCGTGAAGGTATTGATAAAATTAAAGTTCAGCACCAGGTAAAAAAACAGATATAAGAGTAAATAAGCACCTCCTTCAGGGCTGAGAAGTCTCAAGCCCCACACYACATGAACCTCTTCCAGCTTTCTAATAACTGAATTTTCCTTTCTTTAAAGGGAGACTAGCTATTCAACTGAAGTTAACTTGATATTGCTTCATAATTCCAAAGTGTTTCATAATTATGTGTTCAGTTGCACAGTCTTTCAAGGGAGCTGCAGAGGGTAATTMGGGTTACAGACTCTYAAGGAGAATTAAAATTTTATTTATGTTTTGGATGGGTTCCAGCAAAACAATTACTTGGCAACTCTAATATGTTGAGAACACACAGTAAACTTTAGGAATGTCACAAACATCTTTGTTTTGTTGACAASATGAATATATGGTGTGAAGCTCAAAGTTCCCTTTGTAAGCAGGGCAGCCTTGGAACATGCTCTGCAGGGGCATGCACGTTAATTAACATCTTTTAGGCTGTTTGTGTAGCTTGTACATTTATTCTAGCTCAATGACAAGATGACTCAAGGAAAAAAAAGGTTAAAACTCTTGCTCAAATAAGGCACAACACGAATTAGCAGGTTTTGTGTAAACAACAGATACAGCTTTCTTAGTACAGGAAAAGATCAAACAAAAAGCAAATTACAGAGATCTCACTGCTGACGTGTGAGCACAGTAGAGTTCTCAGACTGGGCTTCCCCAAGTGACTCCATATGCATTGCCTGAAATTCTGCCACACAGGGAAGGAGAAAACCCAGAAATCTCCCCCTGATCTGTGATTCCATGAAAAACACACACAGCCAATTAAAACCAGATAATTGAACTATTAGAGAAGCAGGTACCAGCGAGATGGCAAAAACAGAGCCAGGGGATTCTGTATTGATTTGTGTCACTTTTCTGTATTTTGCAGCATGAAACAGCACACAATAAACAGAAGGCAACCATGAACCTGTATTAGTATGATTTCACATGAAATTTTGTTTGGTTGGTTGCTTTCAATAGAAATAAATGGGATTTAGGAGTCAATATTTGCATGTTTTGTGTGGTTTTCATGTCATTTGCTGCTGAGATGTTGCTATGGCTGAATGAAGGTAGAAGCTGCTGTGAGATTAACATTTTTTTCCTCTCCACCTTCTGTGACTGTTTYCAAAGAATAAAAATTTACAGCCACAGACTTTGAAGTCTTTTCCACATATCAAACATGCTCCCTTGCATGAGGCATTTCTGCAGTGATACATTCCCAATTCACCAYTGACTGCTTCTGGGCTAGCAGCATTTGTCAATCAAGCCAGACACTAACTCTGCTTTTCTGGTTTGTAAAGCTTTAAATTGAAGGGGTTTAAGACATTTCTGTCCCTTTTCCAAAACTGATTAATACAGGGACAGAGAAGGGGGCCTCAATCCCCTCTGGGTACCAAGGGTGTTATCACACACAAGAAGAGAAAAGAGGTCCCATTTCTTTATTTAACACAGGTCCTCCAGCTCTGGGATGGAAACAGGGAATGGCTCTTAGATGTGCTCAAGGAGGAGGAATCTTCCAGATCCCAGTTTTCATGAGAGCAGACAAGGTGAGGGSTTCAGAACATCTCTTGACAGAGAGCTGTGCCTTGTTCCCCCCCCACCTCTGCTCAAACACCACAAATAAAAATCCATGCCCACAGTAAATGAACATCTGCCCCCCTGCACTCTCTCTGATCTTCCTCCCAGTGTTATTCCTCATCCTCTCCCTTTCCCTGCCACGACACAGCCCTGGCTCTTTGAACCCTGACARTGATCTTCCCTTTCCGATGATGAGTCAAATGCAAAGTTCACATTTTGATTTTACATATTCAGAAAATCCSTAACAGCCTCAGATTCCAAGCACAGAGCAACAGAAAGTGTTCCAGCCCAGGCAGACTGCACTACCCTCTTCTTTAAAAACACTTCCCAAATTAGCTCAGCTTCCTGGATTTGCTCATGGAATATCACTCTCTCATTTATGATACTTTCCTTCAGTTATTTCTAAAGTGTTTTTGAAGCTTGCCAAGACTGTTTAGGATATGCTGCTATTCCAATACAGCAGATGGCACTAGTGTTAAGTAAGCATTATGGAAATTTACTGTATTCCTAGAAAAAACAACCAAGTGAACATCAACTAGCAGGTGGCTAAAATATTTCATGAGCAAAGGGGAGAGTAATGCAGAGCCACAGTGTGAACATGGCATTAGATGTGTCACTCCTCTAAGGCCCAAACAAAGTCATTCAAACCAGTCACTCAGCATTTTCACCCAGATCTTAGAACATTTCTAAGAAGCAGCCTTAACATTTAGGACCACAAAATTTATCAACATCACCCAAAAGGTACCTTCTGTTCTCATAAGTTYTATCTTGGAGTGCAGACTCCTGGGAGACTGTTTCTCCTTTGCTCATGCTGAGTGTTCATCACCAGCCTTGTTATTTTGGGGATGAACAAGCAGCACCATGACTGGAAGATACATAAATTATGGAATCTCAAAGGAACAGCTGGACATCCTTGAGTCAAGGGTTAGGCCAAACCCTCTCTCAGAAACTCTCAGATTCCATTCTCTATTAAAACACTCTTCTCCTTGGTCCAAGCCTGAATTATTATTAATTCTGTTAGAACATTTTGTGTCCCCAGTCCCCATGGCAATACAGAACATGGTATTACACACCTCCAGCAATTCTGCTGCTGACTGAATTTTACATGCAAACATCTAATACTACTTGTAACCTTCACTTTGAAAAGAACTTAAAATTGTTTATCATTATAATCAGAGTGTTTTTAACACACACACACACATCCAAAAGCTTTAAGAAGTTCCTCATGCAGCACACACACAATCAAATCCTACACATTTCTTTCTTTCTTTTTATGTTAATTTCTGTTCTAGTGCTGAAAAGCCCCCACAGTGGATTACAGCTGTAGATCATCACATGAATTAGGCTAAAATTACTTTTCCTTTGGATTTAATAACTCATCTAACAATATAAAATCCAAACATCCAGGTCTAGTAAACCTGAGGTTATCTCCATTGCAGACCTCCCACTTCTTCAACAAAAATTATCATGATGCTTGACATGTCAACAGATCCTTGAGTGCAGCAAGCCAGCATTACCACTGGACATCCACATTCAAATTCCAGTCATCCATCTGGAGTCTGAGAAAACCCATTCTCCTTCTTCTAAATTAATMAAAAGCTAATTATGGCAGTCTGGGAAAGAAATCCTTTCCAGTCTCTTCACATGAAACAGCAGTGGCTGATAAGGACTTCAGCAYGACTCAGCTCTCCAGCAGGCCTGATGCAAAGGGACTGGGCAGGAGGAAGGACACAGCCTAAATGCCAACATTTATTTGTCTGTATTCCTAAAAGGAACACAAACAGACGGCTCCTGGCCTTTTCCAACTAAAATGTATGGCATMGACTTCACTCTGGGAAATAGTACTGAAATAACACAGACAGCTCCAGCACAGATCTGTGCCTACTTCGAATTTAAGCCCAGCTTTTCATATGCTGTTACCATAAGAGATTTTATTTCTATCAAGTCCATTCTTCCTTTTTGTAAGAGTTCTTAAAACATTCATAACTGGAAGGGTTAACAAATGTGGACAGCATGGCAATACCAGTAAGTTTTAAAAGTCCAATTTTTCTTTCCCTATAGATCCACGAAAGATAAACAACTATGCACAGTCTTCTCTTTAATTCCCATTTCATCTCAGTGCAGATTTACAGAGGAAGTGGGCCTGTTCTTGACTCAATTCCTGAGGAAGTTTAATAAATTGAAATGTTCATCTGTTCTTTCTCAGCTCTGTTGAAGGCATCACAGAAGCCTGTGACAGTGACAGATAAAAAATAGCAGGCTGTGATGGTCCCTCCTCCTCGGCCACTGAGCGCTACCAGACGGCGTCTCCTGGCACATCCATCCCCAGCAAGACACTCACAAGACAGAAATCAACTCCTCAGCATCAATACTTGTGATTCTGCTCTGATTTTCAATGCTTCATTAGGAAGGAGTGCTCCCAAATAAGCAAATCCCCACAATGTGGTGCRAGGTTTTAGCTATCAGTAAGTGCTTGCTTAGCAGCACCGTGGTGTGCACATTTTACATGATTTTTAAAGACACCTATCAGCCTTCGTTGTAACAGAAAATTTCTCAAAATCGATTATAAAAGGTATTTTACACAATATTCTGAAAGCAACAGTTGATAAATAAAGGCCAAGGAGCGATGGCATCCTAGCTTTCAATTCCCCCTTCTTGCACTGTGCTCTGTGGTGCTGTGAAAGGCACTTTCCCTTCTTTGCTATAAGTTATATTAGTAAACATTAAATAATTTCATACCCAAAACTGATAATTAGCTGCATCCCTTTGTATCCAGTCAAATTACATAGTCAAATTATGCATTARAACACTAAAATAAACAATTGTCTGTGCCAGCCCAGGAAGGGCAGCATGCAGGAYAGGTTTTTGCATTTTGCCTAAAAGGAGAGAAGTACTGTCCTTAAGTATTTTATATCCCCCAAAAATGCAGACAAAAATAGCCAGATCAACCTAAAATGGAGGTTACCCATAGTGTTTCAAAATTCTCAGCTAATAATGGAATGACAGCTTGAGCTCTGCACCTCCTTTAGTTTTGGCAGAACWGTATACATCACAAAAGGTTAAAGAWATTTCTTTTTTAAGCAGAAAAAGAAAATCATTACAATTTTGAAAATGCTTACAGATTATCTGCCAACTGGTTTGGGTTGTTTTTCTCTTCTAAATGCCTACTGAAGGTCATTTATTWAGTGCTTTTAAAACAAATATTTTCATTTAAAATTGAAMAGTTTAAAACACAACATGAAGTGAAATGTCAACTGTTTGATATTCTGCAGCACAGCCGAGGAGCAGCTGTTGCACTGAGGACAGCTCTGAGTGACAAGAGCTTTACCTAGATGAATTGCTATTTCTGAGCATGTCTTTAAAAAAAATAATTTAAAATAGAACAAAAAGAGACAGCAAAACAGAGCAGGCTCCAGAAGTGTTCAYTAACATCATGTCATATTGACAGATAAGACTGACAAATCCAAATACAACTCTGCTTTTCATCAACAAAAATGTTCTTCAATGCAAACAGAAATAGCAAAGGGGAAAAGACAAATGAAACAGCTGRAACAGGCAGCTAAAAGGAGCCTGGTAGAAAGATCTCCAGGCTCCAACCCACACAGTTTGCTGTAATCACATTAAAACTTTCCCCTGGATCAATAGGTTTGTGTTTTTATMACAAGCAGCTGAGCCTTATAAGATGTACCAGGCACTGTGGTGGTGTACCTGCCTGAAGCCCAAAACTCTTTTCAAGCTTCTGTCACAGGGAAGAAAAAGAATTCTAAAATATTTCATTTCTGRGTGGGGATGGGTGACAGATTCTGCCCAGAACTACTCAGGTAATATTCTAAGACCACTGGAAATTGAAGTAATTTGAAGAGTTTATTCATATCTTCAACAGCCTGGTTACAACTTAAAAAAAATAATAATAAAAAAATGGGCTAGAAGACAACAGAATAAAATAACTCAGTCACACAGAAGCTATGGCCAATCCCAAATCTGTGCTAATCAAACTGCTCTGAAGCAATATTTCATGTGAGAATGATGAGAAGACCTTGACTGTAGTGACACTCACTTTGAAACTATTAAAAAAATTCCTCCATAAAACTTAATTCCCATCATAATTTCAGCTCCTTTTTCATAGTTCTGCTTCTGCCCAGGAGTTCATCCTCAGCTTGTGCCTCTGTGRAGGCAGGGGAAGGAAATGTGCCTCCCTGGTCAGCTGGGAAATTACAGCACTTCCCAGGTATTTCTCCTCTCTGGATTGAAAACTGAGTATCTGTAAGGATCAATTTCACTCTTCCAGCCACAATCAAAAARCAAAAACCCAAACCAATACTAAAACTCTTGCTTGACATGGAATCCTGGARGGTTGGGSRTGGAAGGGACCTCTAGAGATCAGCTATTCCAAGACACAAATTGTTCCCCCATAATTTAAATATTTTCAAGGCAACCAAAGTGGCTCCCTTAAAACTACTAGTTAGCAGCAATGGTTTTATATGGTTTTCTTCCCCTAATTTTTTCTTTCCTGTAAGAGTTGCATAGAATGTGAACATTTTGTAACCACAGACAGGACAAGGATGTGGAGAAAGCAAAGCCATGATCTTGAAAGGTATTTAAAATTCATCTGTATCTATGACAAATTAAGGAAAAGGSTGGAAGCTTGTTTTTAAAAACTTAAGACAATTCACTTCAAAGGCTTCTTGCTTTTCTGGGGATTTTTTTCTGCAGAATATGTTTCAGTGTTGGCAGCTGCCACTGTTTTTTCTCCTTCCAGTTGCCAGAATTACCAGCATGCTGGTTCTTCAGAGATAAAGTAAGGAACAATTTAATGCAGAAAAAATTATGTTTTGATTTCCCCCATAACTCCTTCCAGAGGCTGACTGGACAAACAACTTCAGTTTTCTGTCAAGGAATGGCTTTTTCCTGGCTCTGCCTGCGGCCATACACCTACAAAGCTGACTTGCTGTCTACAATGAGGGGCCACTTTTTGTAGATTTTTATTTTAATATGATTTTAATCTATGCCCCTCCCACAAATTCTCAGACCTGCRTGTTACTTGAGAGTGGTTGACTCCTGACTCTGAGGAGGATTTTTSTGATAGCCCACACTGGTGCCTCAGGACATTGTCTCCTCACTGCCCCACTCTTTCTCAAGATGCCTGCATGTATCTTCTCACTTGAAATAACTTTTCTTGCTCTTTCTGGTTTATTTTTGGCTATAGTAAAAGAGGCTCCTTTAGCTGTGTGTGATGACCCTCCACAAATACTAACAAGTTTCCTTTTCCCTAGCATGTTCTAATGTTGCACTCTCTTACTTTCCCCTTGGATTTCACCTTGGATTTTCACCTTCTTTTCCACCATAATTGCTTCAACACATTGAAATAAACATTGCCASTATTACCCTACCTTGCTTTGATAACTGAGCACCCATATGCAGAATAAGAAAAGTCTCAAGGACGGAATCCTACCAAGGCACCTGCAGCAAGCCTGAAGATTCTCAGAGAAAATACTTCACAACAGAAATTAACAAAATGAACTACAGTCAACAGTGTTTCCTACTAGTGAAGCCTTCACCCTTTAAAATTATCAAATATTTTATCTATCTATTTATTTTCATGTTTGTGACTCCTTGAAATTGGAGAGGAAATCAGGTTTAAAAGCAGGTGCAATGCCATGGACTTCCCATTTACTGAAGGAAGGATTGGTATTTTACCAAAATAAATATTCRAGATTATCAACCTATTCTGACTTGCTTTTAAAAGAAAGTGTAGATGTAAAAGAAAGTGTAGATATAACTACAGCACAGACACCATTCTGTATCTGGAGCAGTGCATTCCTAGTTGGAACAGCAGGGAAAAGAAGCAAAAGGAAGGAGCTTCCTTCAGTTGTGTTTGGCCTTTCTCACTCTTTGTTTAATACCAGGCCATCATTTCTGTCTGTGGCACTCTGAGTCAGGCCACTTGGAGAGCTTTCCTTGTTAGGTGTCTTCAAGAAATTACAATTCCTAACTCTGAATAATGATGATTTAACAAATTAAATGAAAAACAGATGTGTGCATCAGATATTCCCGATTAGAGCCCTCAGCAAAAAAATGAGGCAATGCACAGTTCTAATTTTAAAACCAAACCAGTGTTTCACTGGACATCTTCTGTTCTATATAACCATGGTTTCTACATAACTACACAGATTTTATAATTAAACAGTAAAGGACTTCAACAAAACAAAATAAAACAAGAAGAAACATTGATGGAGCGGAGGAAGGAGTTTCTGATTCAATATTTTTTTACCTCACAAAGTAGTAAGTCAATGATGTGGAAGACCATGCAGAGTGGAAACTTGGCAGTAAAYAGAGTGAGAAACCACTGGGATGCATACATGTGAGCTTCCAAATTGAGGTCTGAGAAATGGCTGTGCAAGTCTGGTAGCTGCTCCTGCAATAAAGGTAAAAAATAAATGTTTCGGTGTTACTCATTACTTTGAGTTCTTCATCCGTACTTTCAGTAAGGACCAGGGTTGCTAAATATCCAAAAACACAACAAAGTGAAAGCCTGGCTTCTTTAGAGCCAAGATGTTTCTTGATAAATTTCAGTGCCCATGGTTACAGTTTTTAGTAAGAGATCCACAGTGGATTCTATCACAGTATCAAAGAATATACTGAGACTATACTGAGAAATTACAGAATCTTCAACAGTTGAAAGGCAGAGCAGTTGTAAAATCTATGTCATGCTGTATATTTTAAAGTTATTCCTTTGCTGTGTCTTGCTATAAATGCTTCTGCCACAAAAACAGTGGCTGCAGGAACCAGATCTCAAGGTTTGCAGAGCTTGAAAGCAACAGAGCACACAACTCCAGCAGACCACTTCTGAACAGTGATGACATGGTCACTTAATAAAGTATCTTTGTTAAGAGTATATTTGTTAATYAAATCTGTTTTGTTTGTTAACAAAAATCTTTGTGGACATAAGTAAATATTGAGAAGCCCATATGCTGAAGCGTCACAGTAATTAGTATGCAATTCCACTCCATCAAGTATGAAATATGCACAATTTGACAATTGAAAAAATACCATTAAATTAGCAATAGTGTGTTTTGTTTGGTTTCAGTATATCCCACAGAGGTACCTGGGGTTATCTGTGAGAGTTGACTTCAGCAAGCAGCTTTTCYTATCACCAACAGGAGGGCAGGCCTTAATAAACTCTCAGTAATTCCTAATTAGTCACAACAACAATGTATAACATTTTGCAGCCCTTCAGTTGTGCTAAACTGCTTGATGAAATAATTCCAGCTGAAAAAAGAGCAGAATCTTGGAAGAGACAAAGAACCTGCCCAGTGGCCCACACRTGATTGGTATTTCATAAGCATCAGGATGTCCTGATTTGCCTGACCTCTTAACACCCACATAACTCATGGGAAGTAGCACAATGATGGAGGCAGTCCAAAGGACACACTGGCCTCAGTAGCACAGAGATATTCTCTCTAAACAACATCAGAAACAGAGAGGGGGAAAAGGCAAATACCTGCTTGGKTACAAACATTAGCTGCAGAAGTGGTGCATCAGAGACAAAAGAAACTAGGAACAAATCTGACTCAAGATGCTTGAATTCAGCTATTAAACTTTGCTTTACCCCCCTTCTAAAAGGAGAGGGGGTTTGATTGTSCAATAGCTTTTGGAAGCAAAGCATTCATCTCTTCTTCATGCCAGTGTTTCCATTTATGAAACAAATCAAAGGAGAATTTGTTACTCTGGCCCCACCTGCATTAACTTCTCCAGCTGGAAAAATTTGCAATGGAGATCTTCAAAGTTATTTCTGTAGAGGTCCCTCAAGCCATAGTCATACATTATTTTCACAAATACACAGAATGCTTGCTCCTCTGGCATCTGRTTGGAAAAAGACACAAAAATAAGGTTAAWAACAGAGCTAAGGCTGGACATGCCTTACACAGACACACACTTCAACACCTTGTGCACAATGAATTCAGAACCTGGGATGTATTAGAATTTTCAGCCAAGTACTGTGAATGCTGAATTAACCAACTGAAATCTCAGTTATTCTCCTTGATGAGCATCTGGATTTGGCTCTGTAAGGCTTTCTTTGAAGAAAATGTGGGATCATATCACAGGTTCACGTGTGTCTACATCCCTGCAGCAGCACAAGTGTCAGCAGCATTCTTTCTGTCAAACAGGTATGAGAACAACCAGTACACAATTCTCAGGCACATAAAAACAATTTAAAAATAAATAAAAAATGAAGAAAATAAAATAAAAAGGCAACAGGTCTTGACAGTGATGTCTAATGAGAGATATTTGGTTAAATGGGAAGAATTCAGGAGAACTAAGGTACAGCCAACCTCTAGTGAGAACAATGCTSATCCACCTTCATCCAAACCCCAGGACACCAAACTCTGAAGTCAGGTTTCCCACAATCCCATCTATTACCATGCTGACTTTTTCAGAAGCCCTATACCCATAACCTGTTTCATTCTGACCAAAATTTCTCACCCAGCAGTGCTTTGGAAGGTGGCACTAACACAATTGTCTAAGCCACATGTCTYTTTGCTGGCTTGAGCCCACTGAATGCTGACCTGGTGGGAAGCTGTGTCACAAAACCCCCACATCACCTTCCCCTGTGCCRTCAGGTAACACAATAATGACAGGCACAAACAGAACCCAAATCAACCTTTCCATCACATCCAAAATGTGCTTTCTTTTGGAAGCACCAGGTTGCAACAAATGAAAACAATTGCTGAGAATCAAGAACAACTCTTGACCTTTTAGTGTATTCACTCATTTGGCCAACTGCCAGCTTCTTATCAAATACCAGCTATAGATAAAAGCTCAGCATTTTCTTTAAAGAGAATTTTAGGCTCTTGGTATTTCCCTTCAGGGTTTCATCTTATGTTCAGCCCTGTCTCCAGGGCCTTGGGCAGACAGTTTCATTTTCATTTTCAGACATCAGAAAGGAAAGTAACTGGTTAGCACAAAGTATTTCCAGATTGGCTGATGCCTATCAGTCTGGGCTTGATTTACCCAAGACAAATTAGGAATTTCAAAGCTCTTAATCACAATTTTATCTGGATGSAATGATCCCCACTGACAGCATATAAAAGCTGCAGACAAAGTAAAGGAAAGAAATAATTTGATCCTGACCAAAAGGCTTGAATCTGTTCTGTAAGACAATGAGTGCAAATTTCATGAGTTTTGGTAGAATACAATTATTACTAATGAAATGCCAGGTGCTCATGCACAGGCACATCTGCCCTACATGCTCCTGTGCTTTGCCAACCATCTCTTCCCCAAGACAGGGAGATGGAACAGAGATCAGGACTGGGCTAAAGAGCTCCCCAAGTCCTTGCTCTCAGTGAACAGAGGTTCTCCAGTATTACCAACCCCAAGACTTCAAAATCATAAATCAATTTTTTTTTTTAATTTAAGCAGAACATATATTTTGGGCATTGCCATTCTGATTTTTAGCATTTAGATATTTGCCCCTTGCTATAGTTTCTCTGAAATCACAAAAGACAGTAATTTGTAATTTTTTAAAGTGAAATTTTAGGTGGGGGTTTTTTCCCCCCACAGACAATGACTCTGAAAAACAGACAAGAAAAAAAAAAGTCAAGCACTGAGAGCCTCACAGAACAATTATTACAGCTGGCAACACTGTTTCCCTGTGATTGGAAGTTACCTGCATTCCCCTGATGAGAATTMCATCAAAGAAGCAAAATCACAAAAACAGAGGATGGAGGTTCAGGCTACCCAACCATGCCAGAAACAAACAAACACTGAAGAGAAAGGATAACCTGTCCCAGGGAAAAAGGGAAAGGAAGGGGCCTGGAAATCCATGAGAAGGTAGAACAGTTAGGAGGGTCTTACAAGTGTTCACAGCATACAGATTGTTTGGAGAATTTGAGAAAAAGAGGAGTTTGAGGGCATCTGAGGAAGCTCCTCAATCACATGGGCTCACTGAGACTCCTTGCTTCCCCCTTCTCTGAGCATTTCATTTCAATATCCTCTGATGAAACCAAAAGTTATAAAGGGTATATTAAAATGAGTGTAATTTCCATTTAACAGTCCCTGTGTAGAGGCAACTTCCTCCAGCTCCAGAAACACGAAGAACAGAGTTGGTTCTTTGTAGCAATGACAGCACAGCACTAAGGGAGAGGAGAGGAGCTGAGGTATTAGTCAAATGTTAAGAATGTGACACCCACACGTTTCTAAATAACTCTGGTATTGAAAATGGCTCATTTTTCCCGTGCAGCTTCAACATCCTGCTTTGGGTAAAAAATTAATTGCAAAATAACTGTTAGATAAGTTGTTTTAGAGTGTATGTTAGACTGCAATAATGGGACTATTTTGGGTTTATTCTTAAAAAATGTAAAGCTTCTCTGCAATGCTGTCGCTGTGTATCATGGCTCTCAAGGCTTCAAGGAATCACAGCTCTCCCTAGGAATTACAACTTAAATTAATCTGAATTTGAGTTCCAAATGCCCTGGGAAGTGTGTGTGTAACATACATAACACCAGCAGCTGTCTCAAAGCCACACTTCAAAAGGTATTTCAATCCTGACTGATTTTACTAATTAAAACCTGAGAGAAAAAGCAGGGAAGAGCTTGAGTAAGAATTGTGGTGGCTTGTTCAGATAGTCATTACCTCAATAAATACATTATTTCAATCTGCTGCTTTGCCACTGAGACATCAGATGTAAAGCACCTTGCACCTATAAAAATTGTGTATTTATTTATTTATCTCTGGACATATACCCATGTGTTTATAAAGCAAGCAACAGATCAAAGTTTGTGCAGTTTTTGATTACAGGCTAAAATATCAAGGTTAAAAATCAGCTTTCCCTCAGAAGATATTACAAAATGTCTCTAGGAGAAAAAAAAATCTTCTAAAAAATTAGTGAGACTACTTGCTTTGATGATCTGCTCTGAGAATGTCTCCTGGAGTTAAATGCCCTATAAACACAAAGGGAGCTTARTTAAGTYACAACTAAATTAAAAGAAAAWATTAATATGTAACAAATTGGTTTCWGGTTTTGACACAGAAGTACTTGAGAATTTAATTGATTTCTCCCAGATAAAGGAAATCTACATTCATGAAGATAGAAGCCATTAATCTCTACAGCCAAAAACCAACAAAAGGAAAATTAATACAGGTAAATAAATAACAATAAATAMCTGTCAAACAGCATGGCTGCACTACAACTGATTTTACAGCTGCCTTGGTTTCAAATATCAAAGCTTTCATTCTGCAATTAACTCACATGAAGCAGAAGCACAGCTGCAAGGAAGGACTGTCCCTGGCAATAGCCAATGTCTTCATCATAGACAGAATAGGCCTAGAAAAAAGAAAATCAAACTGTATTTAAAATGCATACAGGCATCACCAAATAGTGACATCAAGGAGATGTGCCAGGGTCTCAAYGGGCCTGCAAAGAAATTGAGATTTATTCCATCAGGAGCTGCAGTGACAGGACACAYGGAATGTTCCCCATGGACACAGGGCAGGGTTAGATGGGACACTGGGACACAATTCCTCCCTGTGAGGGTGGCAGGCCCTGGCACAGGGTGCCCAGAGCAGGTGTGGCTGCCCCTGGATCCCTGGCAGTGCCCAAGGACAGAGCTTGGATCAGCCTGGGACAGTGGGAGTGGGATGAACTTTAGGGTCTCCTCCAGTCAAAGCCATTCCATGATCCTCCATTAACYCTACTCAGGCTAAAATCACATAGGGGGTAAAACTGTAACCACTCTTGTGCTTTCAGGGCTCTTCTAAAAACACCCACAGGTCACTCTCAYCCCTCCACAGARGCTGGAGTTGWAAATTATTATTTTTATTTTTRYATCAGCCTAAAAAGAGARGGATTTCCCTTCACTTAAATCAAGGATAATTCAGTTCAGACCTTAGTGATAGAACTTTACCAATGCAACAAATATAACATGAAAACCAGGGTAGTTTGTGCTGGGGGGAGAGTGAATGTTTGTTTTTGGAAAAACAAGTTCTGACATTATGCAAGTACAGGACCTAAGGTTAGAAAACTGCTGAGAACTACTGTAACCTGAAGATTTCAGAAGAAACAGTTTTTCCATGCCCTTGTTATGCTGAAGAATGAACAAAACTCATTTTCCTACACTATGACAGACATGCTTTTTCTTACTCTTCAAAAAATCCCCAAACTAAAATAACTAACCTTTCCTTCCCCTTTACTTTRCCAAGATGAGAAGACAGATACTGTTTTTAAAGAGCTGTCAGAGGATGTTAAGAATTTGTGGAAACTTGTGCAAGTCTAAGCAGGAGCAGCAGGACTGACACCAGAGGGAGGGACGTCCTGAGAGAAAAAGCAAAATACTGAGGGTACAACCAGGGAAAACCAAAGCAAAGGGCAGAGCCAGGGAGGAAGGAGCCACAAGGATCAGACAATCCACTTTTCAGTCTGATGGACTTGTGAGGAATCCTGCAATGACTCTGCAAGACAGGATTTATCTAAATGCAGAATATTCTGAGTATTCCTTTAAAGGTCACTGCTTCTGAACAATTCATTTCCTTTGGGAAAAGCTGACCTGGGACTTGCAGCCCTCTGCCCTTTGTCTGTTCTGCTCACCACTCTTTTGAAAGCTGTTAGGTGGGATTAGTCAGGAGCTGAGTGAAAATAATCCCAGCCCATTGCTCAGTTTCAYTGGACAAGAAAATTCAAGAAGTCACAGAAATCACTGAAAAATGTTTAATGAACCATCACCATCCAGCTTACCAGTTTCAAAACAGTCACAAAAGTCAAAGAGAAAATCTAACCTGAGAAGTGTGCAATGGCAGATACAAAATTCAATTGGAAAAAGAAGAAAAGGATGCTCTCCATAAATAAGTTAATTAGCTGCTAAGTACTAAATTCACAGAAATGCCTTTAGATGCTTAAATTAATATTTTCCATCATTAACTAGAATCATTCACTGGTTAATCACCATCATGAGTCATTATCTGTTTGTTGCCCAGATCTATCAGTTTGTGGATGCCTAATGRCTTGTCTCTGTAGCTTTCCTAAATGATGTATTACTCCTGGTTTTGATAGGCCAGCTCCACTTAGAAACAGATGTGCAGAATTACAAATGAGAAATTTGATTTATGATTTCTTCATYCTATTAAAAACCACTTCTAATTTACTTCAAAAAAAAATCCAGGCTGAAAAATGAACATCAAATTATCAATGCCTGGGGGTTCTCTGTTGTGAGAAGCATTATAGTGAATAATTTGCTGAAAATAGCAATACATTAATCCAAACAAGTTATTTTAAAATAAGTATTGAGAAACCAACACACTGGAGAAAACAATCTCCTTCCAAAACTGACATAGATTGAAAAGTACAGGAAGTTGTAAGAAATAAAAACATACTTCTTATGAGATTCTGAAAGAATCTGAAATTACAGCAAAAGAGGGAAAACAAGAAGGGTACAAAAAAAAAAAATCCTCACTCCGCAGTTAAATACAAAAATATGAAGMAAGAACAGCAAAGTTTCTCATAATCAACTTCCTAAACACACTTAAGCTGCTAATAAATCCATTTCAAACACATCCAGAACAGGAAGGCAAAGTCTCTGCTTGGAAAATAGATGGRCAATGTAAGGAAGTTGTATTTAAGCTCCAGCAGAAAATCCCTGTGAACTTTCCTTCTATTTGTTTTATTACAGAAGAATCCCAGGGTTTGTTATCCTGCTGGAACCATTCCTAACAGGGGATGTATTGAAGCATCTGTGTCCAACAGAATATCAGAAGAAATCATAAATTAAAAGGAATAAAATTACTGAAGAATTATTAAGAATGAACGTTATTCACCCAAAAAGCTTGAGGGGAAAAGTAAACTGGTAAACCACTAATTAATTGCCTGATTAAAACKYAAGAGATGAAAAAATGGAAACTTTWCTAAAAAGGTTGATCCARAGAACTACAAATCAGCAAGTATTGGATAATTTGGTTTAAATAAAAATATGAAACTTATTAGTGGACACAGGCTATATAGGAAAAAAATGTCAAAGGAAAAAGAGGGAATTTATTAAAATGCCCCAGTAAAAAGAGGGAATTATTAAAATGCCTTTGAAGCAACCAAAAACCATGAAAAAAAAAAAAGAACTGCTTGATTCACTTTTTCAAAAATTTTTTTGAAATATAATTTTTTTGAAATTCATTTCCACAAGGTCCTTCCCCAAAATCTGATCGTGACAAGCAGCTGTCAGCAGATACTTGGACACAAACTTCAGTTCTGCATCAGAATTAGATCAAACAAAGAAGGATTCTGCTCTTAAGTCAAAACATCATAACCCTGACAACTAAAGGTTTAGTTTTTAATGAAGTCTCTAAAATATGCAGGATTTCATTGCATCTACCCAATGCAAAGAGACTTTGGAATCTTAATGCACATCACATTTCCAATTATACAGTTTTATTTTTAAGCAACCTAT
Source organism: Sporophila hypoxantha (assembly GCA_002167245.1). NCBI lineage: Eukaryota > Metazoa > Chordata > Aves > Passeriformes > Thraupidae > Sporophila > Sporophila hypoxantha. The sequence goes on from NDFG01000154.1 coordinate 1,854,496, forward strand.
GGGATTTGATAGTGCTGAAATYTGATGTAATTAACCAGAATAACCTCAAAAATAAGGATGCTGCCTACAGATACCACCATAATATCATATCATTAACTAACAGGCTAAGATTAACTATTTAAGAGTTATGCAGCTAAGGAACTTTCATTTTCCACCTGAAATATAAAAACAAGGCAAAATCCCAAATCCCCTATTTCCACTGCAGTCATTGTAACTTCCTAATTTCAAGAGGATGGAATTTTTCCCATGAAAACCTGTGACATCTCASAGTTTTTAACTTATTATTCTCCTAAGCTCTTGAGCAACTTCCAATTACAATTCCCCAGTTAACTGAGATTTTAAATATTCTCTGTCTCATAAATGGGATTTAATGAAGGTTCTGACTTGAAGCCTGTTTTCATTCATTTTTAACTAAATGAAGATCTCAGAGAATTGAGACACCTTTTTAATAGTTATCTGTATTCTGAAAAGAGATGTGCAGTTATTAGTACATCATCATTAGAAAGTGAATTCTTTGGAAGCAGAGTCTCCTCAAAGTCCATGACTGAGAACCATCTGCACGTTGGGAAAGGGAACCAAGAACCCAGGGCTGGGCAGAAACTCTTCTCCAAAATAATTAACAGAGGAAAATCTCCCAAGATCAGAATCTTCTACAGAGAGAAATTCCAWGTACTAGCATTTAAAAGATGAAGGGAAAGATGGCTGAATTTAAAACTTCAGCTTGGATTTCTGTAACTTCTGTCTGTGAGTGCCAGCAGATTTAAATGAGGAAGAGGAGAGGTTGTGCCTCTCTGTGATCTCCATGAACTGACCAAGGGAAGCTACTCAGTGTTTAACACAGATGTAGCTCTGGTCTGAATTCTGCTTTAAGTGACTTAAAAGACTTCCATGGTGTCTGAAACTCAGAGTGTCTCAGGAAAACATRCATACTTTGATGCAGACTTTTCACCCAACAAGGTATTTTATTATTTTCTCATTATTTAAATTATTATTAATTAAAATTATTGACATTTTATTATATTTTTAATATTTTAAATTTTATGTTTTCACAACAAGGTATTTTATTACATGCTCAGTCKCTAAATAAATTTAGCAACAGCAGAATTTAAAACTCCATATCTGAATTTATAATAAGACTAACAGTCTGAAAGTAATAATATCTCTATGGGTGCAGCATTGAGTATGCATCACATGACACAAGGAATTTCTGCATTAAAACTGTATTTTTAGACATTAGTTACTCACTTATGGAGTACCAGGAAGAGGCTGTTACACAYTGTGCCTCTGCCAGAGCTGGGAGAGCTGAGAGGATGAAGAATCTTCACCTTCAGCAGGCAGGCCCCAAACAGAGCACTCCCAGCCTTTCTCAGGATTCCAGAGCTGACCTTCCCACTGGTACAGGCTCAGCAGAAAATTCTACAGGATTTCATTGCATCTTTCATTGTGTGCAAGAATGGGGCTGCTGAACACAAATGCACAGAGAAGGATCCTCATTACAATGTAAATAGAAGAAAAAAGGTAATACTAAAAATCCTTTGAGTGAAACAAGGCAACAATATTTACTAGCACTGCTCCTTCAACCCAGGAGCAAAGAAAATAAACAACTAAAAATAGGCGAAAAATAACTCTTCACTGATTGTGTTTATCCTCTAATTGGCAAACAGATTTCTGCAGGAACAAAAGAGATCTGCTCTCTGACAAATAACTACACCTGGACAAACACTGAAACTTCCCATTTGTAAATCTAAGGAGTTACTAAGGATTGAAAAATGTGGAAGAACACATGCACAGTGAGGTGACTACCTGAACAGACATGCCGAAATAAAATGGAAATGAAAATATAAAAAACCAAAACCCTATGAAAATTAGACTTTCAGCACTYAGCAGCAGCTCTGCTGAAGCATAACCCATCACTCACAGCTTATCATGGGCATGGAAGCTGCTGGTWACAGAAGAGCAGCTCAAAGGGATTTCCATATTTCAATATACAGTAACAAAAAGTAAAATARTCCATAACAGAGCCTACTCAGTGTTAGCATTGCTAAAATGCAGTTTGTTATTCTTTTAATGTGGGTACCAAAAAACACAGACTGTAACTAAAGCAAAGTGTTTGGAGTCKCAGCAAACCAGCTACCACACTGATCCTGCATCTAAAACCTTCAGGCAAGTGAGACCAGGACTGGGGAAAAAACTACAAATCTCATCCCCAAAGAAGTATTTAGTAACACAATAGATCCTGATACAAATGATTCACATCCTTCTGCAGGGCCTCAGCTTACTGAGAAACACTAACAGCAACTSTGAACCTCTGAGAAGTAATTCTACCATTTTCTGAAAAACATTGTGTTTTCCCAGTCTGCCCAGTCCCAGCTCACCTGATTGATTTTCCTGCTCCCTGTTCCCCATTAGAGTCACAGTGGTTGTTTGTTAAATAGGCGTTACTTTAATCAGAAAATCAGGGAAAGCACATCTCATGTGAAATTCTGCACTGCACACACTGCAGAGAGCTGAGAGGATTAATTCTGCCAGGTGCTCTGATTCCCTGGAGCCTCAGGCTGTGAGCATGGACAGAGCTTGGAAGCAGGCACTGAGCACTACTCAGTTATGCATTGGAACACTGAGGTGAGCTCTTCAAACACAGCTAGAATTTGCAGAGTATTTAAACAGAAAGCAGGCAAGAAGCAGCAGTTTTCCCAAAGATCGCCCAGAATTTGCTCTGTGAAAATCCAGCTTAAGTGGTGTCCTCAAGTGAAACCTCCAGTCTCAGAATCTGAAACTCTTTTCATTCCTTATCACCACTGTCAGTCCTGAAGTTTATTTTTAGGTACTTTGTCACATAAATGTTCTGCAACAGAAAAAGTTCCCATCTTTCCTGGTTTCCTYCTGTTCTGAAGAGGAGATAAAGAGRTGGAACAAAAACTGGCAGACCTGTTAAAACGAGGCAGTGAGCTTTTAATGATTTTCCTTTTTATCTGACAGCTCAGATCATCTCTCATTTCAGTGGAAAATGAAGAAAATGCTCTTCAGCTTTCTGCCCTCTCACTTGAGGACAGACCCTTCCCAGCCATATTCAAAAATCCCATTCTTCAAACTTCTTGCTTTCACTTTAGAATAAAGGCACAAGTACCCAGCACCTCTGGTAAAAGTTATTCTAGRAATACAAAGCTGCCACATTATTAATTCTAACACAGATAATTACTTTTTATTCCCAATGGAATGACAATTTCATAAGCAAATTAATTAGGCTTTAACAATATTTCTTGAAAACCCACATACTGGAGAAAACAGTTTATTAATCATAAATTCAAGGTTCAGTKAGACCCAAACAGATATCTGTCACAGCCACAGTCATTTAAGGAAACTATGAGAGGATGAAGGAGAAGTGGAAATGCTGGAAATCTCTGCCTGGAAATCTCCCCAGRAGTTGTGTCTGATCTCAATACTGGCACAAGTAGGTATAAACCCTTCAGTGTAATCAGTAAATTTATGAATAATTCCATGCTGAACACAGGACGTGGCTGTTCTACCAGAAAGCAAAGCTTCCCAAATCCTTCTTTGAACCAACAAGCAAATGAAAGAATGAGGGAGTCACTAAGATCACCAGGATTTTTATAAACCCTTCACCAAGATCCCAAAGGCTTTTTAGGAAACTGAGCTGCTACAGAACATCCCCTTACTCACTCAAATAATTGATTAAAGGAGAGAAAGCCCAAGGTAGGAATAAAGTCAGTTCTAACCCAGAGAGTGAAGGTGAGGTCACTCACAGAACCCTGCAGAAAGATGTGCTGCAAATATTCACAAACCTTAAAGAACACATAAAAATAGCATGGCAAAAATAAAAATACATAAAAACAGTAAAAATAAAAACATATTAAAAAACCACAAAGGCTACTGATGAGACAAAGCTGTTTGGAGCAGGGAATTYGAAAGTGACTGCAAAGCTGCTATGCAGAACATGTTCTATCAAGAACAAGTGGCTGGGTGACAGAGGTCATTAAACTCCAGGTAAACACAAAATGCTTCAGAGGAAGAGCAGCCCTCAACTTGATGGACACACAGAGAGGTCTCTGATCAACGATCACAGAACCCCAGAATGGTTTGGGTTGGAAAGAACCCTAAAGCTCATCCAATTCCACCCCTGCCATGGGCAGGGACACCCTCCACTATCCCAGGGTGCTCCAAACCCTGCCAGCCTGGCCTTGGGCACTTCCAGAGATGCAGGAATGGGGCAGCCACAGCTTCTCTGGGCACCCTGTGCCAGGAAAAGAATTCCTTCCCAACATCCCATCTAACCCTGCCCTCRGGCAGTGGGAAGCCATTCCCTGTGTCCTGTTACTCCAGGTCCTTTTCCAAAGWGCCTCCTCAGCTCTTTTGGAGCCCCTTTAGGCACTGGGAGGGGCTCTAAGGCCTCTTCTGGATCCTTCTCCTCTTGCATTTTAAAAATGGGGGTTAAGTTTCCCCASTTTTCACTCAGTGGGAACTTAACAGGATGCCCATAACTAAAATATGATGGACAGTGGCTTAGCACCTTCATCTGCCAGGTCCCTCAGGAGCCCCAGATGCATCTCACCAGGTTCCACGGCCTTTCAGGCTCCTTGGATCATCTCAAACCTGATCTTCTCCTGCACTGGGCAGTTTTTCATTCTCTCTGTCCCTGCCTTTGCCTTCTGTGGCCTCAGCAGTGATGCTGGAGCACTTGCCAGTGAAAACAGGCAAAAAAGTCATTGAATACCTCAGCCTTGTCAATGTCCAGGGTTAAGCAGGTTTGCCCTTTCCTTCTGGACAGGAAGGAACATTTTCTCCCARACTGTCTCTAATCTTAGTTTTATCACAGATGTAACTATATTTTCTTGTCACCCTTCACATCCATTTAATTCTATCAGGGCTTTAGTTTCCTAAACCTGATCCCTSTCTGCTTGGACAAGTTCTCTACATTCTCTACCAGACTAGGTGCCCTTGTTTGCACCCTCTGTAGGTCTCCTTTTGTCTTTGAGTTTGTCCAGGAGCACCTTGTTCATCCACACAGGCCTCCTGGAGCTTTTGCCTGACTTTCTCTTTGCCAAGGATGCAGCATTTCTGAGTTTCAAGATCCTTCAAGAAAAGAGAACTAACTGTGGCATTCACATTCTCTGAACAGACAGAGACATAATTCTCTCTCTCCCAGGATTTTTCCTGGAGAAGCTCAGAGAGAAGAGAAAACAATCCTTATCTCTARTCACTGCTCCTGTTGTTTGGCACATGTGGAATGTGTTATGGAGATTGRTTACCCAAAGTGATTTGTTAATTGGATTCTGCTATGGATTGTTTTGTTTCCTTGGCCAARTGGGTCAAAGCTGTGTCCTGACTGTCTCAGTAACGGTTTTTTATCTAGCATCTTTTATATGGTATAATATAATATGTCTTTACTATAGTTATAATATAGTATTAATGTAACATAGTATAGTTTTAATAAAGCATTGTTCAGCCTSCTGAATCACGGAGTCAGAGCACATTACTCCTGACATTGGGGGCACCTTGATGCAATAACTAACAGCTACAGCACCTTCCTCTGCAGGAGGAGGAGAGGCTTTCAGAGCAAGGAAAGCCCCCAGATTCAGAAAACATGCAGAATTATTCACATTTCCTACAGAAAGGAAACAACCCAGGAAGGTCTGTGCCCCTCTGAAGCTGCCTGCTGGACAGATAATTCCTCTAAGTTGCTTCCAGTTCAGACAGATTCACTCCTCTATTTGTCCTTTATTAAACAAAATAGACTGAGATACCTTAATGAAAAAGAATTTTTCTTTTCAAAGAATGTTCCCAAATTCTTTCATTATCCTCACAGAACTTTACAGATTCTTTCCAATGTAGAGTAGATACCTTTAATTCTGGACACTGTAARTAAAAGCAGCTGCAAAACACTGAGTTGTTCAAGTCAAACTGATCCTACAGGAGGTTCATCCATCTCCACATCCTTTACACCTCATTATTTACCATCCCCTTTTCTCTGTGTCACCATGGTATCCTCATGAGAAAGGACTTTCTGGTTTCTTCCAGGTGACTTACCAGAGTACATGGAATGGATAGGGATAGGAGAAGGGATATTCCTAATGCTTTGACTGAAATCCATTTATTCAGTGCTTGTTTAGGAACCTGCTGGCCAGTCTTTAACTCCTTAATGTGTATCTTGTTCATGCTCTAACTTGTCCAGKATTTATACYTTCTGAGCTTGGCAGGCTACAGGAYCTACAGAATTCCAGTCAAAACACCTTCACCCATGGAACCTGTACTTCTGGCTTTTTGTGTTAGCTTGTCATGATCCATTTTCAGTAAACTCCCAGACCTTCTTTATAACATACTTCTCACATGTAATTCTGGAAAAATTGAATTATTCCATCATTGTTCACTTAACTGGTATCAAAGTGACAAACCCATAATTACCTGCCTTGTTATTCTTTTCACAGACTGGCACAGGAACTGTTTCCTGTAGCCCTCTAGAGCCCTCCCAGATTAGGAAGAAATCACTACCATTGCTTGAAAGTTCTCTTTTGTAATTTAGTATTTCTTTTAAACTGTGAATTGCTCACAACACTGAATCCCAGTAGCTAAGCAGCTATATTTAATAGTCATCCAAATTATTATTTGAATAGAAGTTTGTATCACCAGAGAATTTATCTGGGGAACAGGAAAATGTGTCATTATACCCCAAAGGCTGAACACTTTTTTTCTGCTTGACAACTCCATCATTTCTAGTAATCAGCAGGAGGTGGAAACAGCAACAAGGAAGAGGAAGGGAAAAGGAAATGGCTCTGCCTAAGGCAATCATTCATTCTATATGAACAGAATGAATTCTACATTATATAATATTCTGCATGAATTTCATGAATTTTATAAAAAAAAAAAGTGAAACAAAAACTAACTGCCAAAACCACAGCAACATCTACAACTGCCAGGCAGAACAGTCCCTGCTTGGCTGCAATATTTTACCTTCTGGATCTCTCTCAAACAAAAAGAAATCTGTCRGTACAAGATGGACAAACCTATTGATTTAGTACCTCAACTTTCCTATGTGCAAATTGGAAAACTTAAAGAGTGTTTTTCATTGGAGGTAATCTGAAAGCTGTGAGTGAAAAGCTCTGCTCACTCACTGKTTGTGGAATGGTCAAAAACTTGGTCTCCAGGTAATTATCTACAGACACTCTGGTTTAACCTCACAGCAGAGCTTGCTCTGAGGATCTGTTTCTCCTCCTCTGTAAATCTCTCCACCTSAGAGCAAAAGAGGAGCTCCTACACCACTCCCTCTAAAAAGGTTRCTCCCTCTCACCTCAGCAAAGCCAGCCTGAGCCTCTTCTCACTTGCACCTTAGGAGGTACCAAATGCAAGGCTGTAAAAGGGAATGCAGAAACTCCACAGTCTCCACATGCAATCTAAACAAAGCTTTAAAATCTTACTGATTAATAACTTGGAGCAGAACAGGGTTAGGGCAAAAGAAAGTCACACAAAATATGGAACTTTAAAATTGAGAGTACTGACTGTACCTTACATATTTTGTACAGAGATTCTTGCCCATCTCCTTCTGTATCCTTAAAATAATCATGTGCTGGATATGTACGATGGATATCTCGTTTGATGACACTCTCCTGAGCAGAATCCTGTAAAAAAAAAACAAAAAGAGAAAAATCCTGACACATTAACCCATTAATAGTATAATTAAATGRAACATTATAGAAAACTCAACATGTACTCAATATGGATACATTAGATAATTGCTTTACGGACTTCTCCAAAAATGCTTTGAGAAGAATATGAAAATCCTTTGTAGTCTCTCATGCAGTTATAGCTTGACAGTTGAACAAGAGCAGCATGACATGTTTTCTGTCCTGCAGGCTTAAGGTTCAGCTTTAGAACTCTGAGGAAATTACCAGTTCTTTAATTGTTGGTGAGTTTTTAGCACAGATCATATACTTACTGTGTTGTTCTGGCAGTAAAAAAAACAAAAAACCCAAACAAACAAACAAACAGACAAAATCCACCAAAAAAAAAAAAAAAAAAAAACCACCCCAAAAAAACCCAATCCAAAAAACCACCAAAAATTAGGCTTTCTCTGTCTTGCAAGCTTAAAGCTACTAATTTGAAATGCTGTATGTATGAATCTACCATAAAAAAGTGTTAATTAAAAACTCATAAAGGATTTCTGTAAAAAGATGGGAGTCACTGCAGACAGACCTAAAGAACACCACTGTGTGGATGAGGAAGTTGTACCAATATGTCAGAGCTGGAACTACAACAGTTAATTATCTTCAGGTTCCAGTGAGCTGTACTTTCAGGTTGGCAAATATCAAATGGTGCTTTTCTCCATTACCTTTGTAATCCTAAAGGAAAGACCAACAAAACCTTCTCCTGTAACCTGGAATATAAATCCCTTACAAATAACTTTTATCTTGAAAACAYAGTATTTCTGTTACAGAAAAGCTTCTAAGCTCTCAGATTGTGTCTTGTTAACCAGGATTCTCCATTAAAAAAAAGCTTCTTTACACCTGCTGGAGCCAGCAACCAGGTAATCTCCTGAATMTCAGTGTTTTTTTAATTCCATAAAGTCTCCACAGTGAGCCTGTGCCACACAGTAATGCAACTGCCAGGTAGGCTTAGCCAGGAGTCTGCAGCAATTCCCAGCTCCAGCTCCCTTTTGGATCCAAAACACCCCAAGGAGTCACTCCAGAGGTGATGATCCTAGCCCAGAGATGACAGCCACTGCTGCATTTCTCCATTCCCTTCAAAGGCAGCTGAAGAAATGGCTGCAAGAAGCTCAAACATCACTTTTTGCATGAAGTTGATAATGTGGGAATCACTAAAGTTAGAGGGTTTTAGGTTTGTGGGAAAAAYGACAGGCCTCAGTTACGGCKGAATTATGAATATTGCTGATGAATCTTGTTAGCTGTAGGAAGACGTGAGGAATAGAACAATAGAGCTATGTCTAGTGTTTCGAAATAGCTRTCTAAGTTGCAAAAAGTRRCTAGAAGCAAGGTTGAATTTATGAATAGAGTTTTATGCATTGTCTTCCTATAAATGAACAAGCAAGCATTYTTTTAACTCAAGCTACACYTGCTTATGTTGATTGGCTAGAATCACTGTCAATATTCTTTTGCTCTGTGTAATTGGCTAAGACGGGTATTTGGCATTTTGTAACKAGAAGATTCTTTGGCTTGCTGCCTGGATTGCGAACTGTCYGGATRTTTGCATAGAAAAACCARGTATTAGACASATTCTGGAAAATAAACAGTTCCCGACGCATRCCGAAGCAGTSCRGTCCCATTCGTGTCTGTATYRACARTYCCYGCYAAGAGATGGCTTCTCTGAATCTTGSATAAATCATTGATTTATCCAATTACAATATTCTCATGTTCAGTGATCTCAACTGTGYCTTTCCCTTTGTTTGACATTAATATCTCTAGTACCAGAAAGCAACATGATCTGTATTTTGTGAAGCCACAGAACCCCAGAATGGGTTGGGTTGGAAAGGACCCTAAAGCTCATCCAATTCCACCCTCCTGCCATGGGCAGGGAACACCTTCCACTAGCCCAGGTTGTTCCAAACCCTGCCAGCCTGGCCTTGGACACTTCCAGAGTTCCAGGGGCAGCCACAGCTTCTCTGGTCACCCTCTGCCAGGGCCTCACTGCCCCTACAGGAAAAAAATTCCTTCCCAATATCCTACCTAACCTTGCCCTCTGGCAGTTTGAAGCCATGCCCTTGTCCTGTCACTCCAGGTCCTTTTCCAAAGTCCCTCTCCAGCTCTCTTGGAGCCCCTTTAGGCACTGGGAGGAGTTCTAAGCCTTCCCTGGATCCTCCTCTTCTCCAGMCTGAACGTCCCTGGTTCTCTCAGCCATCCTTTCCTCKCAGGAGAGGTGTTCCAGCCCTCTAAAATGCCAGGCACATTTTTATATGCTTTGAAAGGAAAGGGTACAAAGACAGGTGGTGTTTTCATTATGCCAACTGGTACCACTGGAGAAAATCAACACATTTTTATGTTTTTGCTGTGTTATCATAATTATTCTCAGGACATCGYAGCACCATGCAGCCATCAGCAACCAAAAATAACCACACTGTCTAAATCACAAGGAAACAAACACAGACTAATAACAAAAAATTTATAARAAGCAGTTCTCTAATCAGACTCCTTTAATGATTATTTTCATTTACGTGGCTTCCAAAATACCAGAGAGGCTGGAGAACCCCATTCTGCCTCCCAAATCCATTATGAGAAAATGCCTGAAGCAGCATTTAAGATCTACCAGCAAAGTTAAGCATTTAAGATCTACCAGCAAAGTTACAGAATCTATTACAGAAATCTGTTACAGACATTTTTCAGCATGAACATGAGAAGATCCAGGGGAAGTTTCAGGAAAATCACCACATCCAGCACACACGAGGTTTTCCAGTCAAGCTGAGACATTGTGCTGGACTGCCCAGTACTTCTCTTGTCTTGATTGGAAAAGTCAAAGTGTAACTAAGCACACAGAAGTTGACAAGGAGAATGCCCAAGGTAAGGCKAAAAATATTTGTGTAAAGGCCCAAAAGCACATGAACTTTTATAGAGTTAAAAGGAGCTTGAAGCAGTCTTAATTCAGCCCTATTAATGAAAGCTGCGTCTAAAAAAATGTAGAGGAAAATAATTAAATGGGCCCAAACTAAGATTTASGTGCAAAGACTGGAGAATTAACTCCTTTTCAAAAGACAACCTATCTTTGAAATATGATAAACTCATAAAGGAAAAAAATCAAGTAATTAATCTAGGGAGAAGATAGTTTGGAACTACTTATTAAAATGTATCAAAAATACTTTAGTTAAGTTTCTATCTTTTTCCAGTAGAGTTTGTAGATAGCACTACTCTCAAGTACCAAAGCACATGAGTTTACAGCACCTTCATTTAGGTTTTCAGACCACTTTTATTCTTCTGAAAGTCATGATTAATTAGTTTATCAGAGAAAAAAAAAAGCGCCAAGGTAGGATGGCTATCAAGGCATTCAGGGTTCTAATGATCTTACTTCTAAAATTCCTGTCAACTCAGAGAAAATATTCTACTGAGGAAAAGAATTATCTTCATATGCCAGTGCTATGACAGCTGCCATGCTACTGAACAAGCTCTGCCTCGAGTTGTCTCTCTTCTGGAACAGCTGAATTTCTGCAGAGGAGCAATGCTGACTCCTTGACACTCCTGCCATTCCCAGCTATCAAGAAGCTGCTGAATATGGGCCARTGATGCCAGAAGGCAGATCAACACAGAAATAAAACAGACAGAACAGAAAACTGTTTCTGTTGAATAAATGTTAAAAGAAAATTAGGAGTATATAAGCAATCATAATGAAGAATACAGGGCAATCTTTATGCATTCATTTCAGGAATTTTTTAATTAAGAACATCTCACACAGGCTCCATAAAGAACCTCTACTCATTTGTTGTCACAAGTGGAGCCACTCTGGTGATGAATTACAATTAGGGAGCAGAAGAGACTCCTGGAGGTAGAGCCTTGTTTATTTTGTTCCAAGAACTGAAGAATAAGCATTGTATCAGCCAGAAGAAATTATTAAGAAAGAAAAATCTCTTGAGACTTAATGCTTGCCCCACTTTTGCCCAAAATTACTTTCATGAAAACAGGCACAWCCCTAATGAAAAAAATGCCAAAAGTGCTCAGCTGAGTTTTCCTTACTGTGCTGCCTGCATTCCCACTTCTGACTCAGTATGAGAGATGCAGAATTGCAATTGCAATTAAAGGAATTCAAGAGTTTAATGTGACTACTGAATAAATAATAAACCAGATAACAGGTGTCTCAAAGCTGGTATTCAAACTGGGCAGCACTTCTGACCTCAATCTCCTTGTGCTCCATTTCCCTGGTTAACAATAATTCCCCATCTCAGTGGGGTGTTATGAAAATCAATTAACATCTGAAGCACTGAAATACTGTAGTGATGAGTCCTGCAGAAATGCCAAATGGGAGAATAYTAACTCCAGCCTCAAATCCTGGTCTGAATGGTGTCTAGTGAGGCACAGGGTTACACAAAGCAAAAACAGCAAGGGGAAAGAAAAGAAAAAGAAAGCAGCTCATTAGAGATGCACTATTCCTTGTGTGCACAASCAGGCAGAGATCCCAGGAAGAAAACAACCCAAAACAAAAGAGCTCAGTGGGATCAAGAATATAACATTATCTACATGAGTAGGCAATTTTCATGCTGTACTTCACTTCCAAAGGCTTATCTCTGACCTTTATCTCATTCAAGTTGGGTTTTATCACGTGTGTTTACACATGGAAATATGATTTACATTTTCTAGTGGAAGGTATCACTACCCATGGCAGGGGGTTGGAAGGAGATGACATTTAAGGTCCCTTCCAACACAAATCAGRCTGGGATTCTCTGTGCTGGAGACTCAGTTCATCTGCTTGGCCCATTTTAAAGGTCTGCATCTCTGGCGAGGCTGAAAGAGCTGATTTTGCAGCAGGCTGTCCTGCCTGTACTTCATCTCCTCACCAACTAAAAAAGCTAGATCCAGAATACTAAGGGAAGTAAGAAAAGGGGAAAAAATCTAAATAGGCTTTAAACATTTAAAATTACCATGACCAGGAAATTTGGCACGTCATCTTCTTAAGGATTAGATACTCAAACTTTTCTACATGTTGTAAGGAAAGTAAAAATTCCTAGGCCAACACAGACATTCACCACTTGTTTATCCAGGATGTGAAACACATCCACTGCTGATATCTGGAGCTGGCGGTACCCTCAATAAACTGCCTCCTAATCCTGAAAAGCCATACATTTAAATACTGACTTGCCAGCTGCATGTTACTGACATTATGACATTGTTTCAGRAGGCAGGTGTTTGCTGAAGGAACAGATTTTTGGTGTCTTTTTTATTTTGTTCCTTTAAGTTCTCTACATTTCTGTGCAGTTCCCCACACATGCATGTGGGAATATGAATAGTAACTTGAAGCCCTCTAAAACAGGCAAAAAATACAGAATACACAAAAGTGGTGAGGTCAACCAGCCTGGGTTTGAAATGATCTGCAAAACCAGCACGTAGCTCTGTTCTGTTATTACTGATGTCCTACCAAATTCCTGCTTTCAGTGAAAACTGACAGCACATTGTGCCAACACATCTTATACACATCATCAATCCCTTTCCTCTCCTTATTTTCCATGCATATTACAACCCTCRAAGTAGAATGTGTGATCCAAGAAAATCCCAGGTTCCCTACTAATCAGTATTTGAAAAAAAAGAAAAAAAAATCAATAGCTCTTCCTTTTAAAGACACTGAATAAAAYGTGTCTGGCTTATGCTCAGTTCTTCTGTAGTGTTTTTGTAACATATACCTTGTCATTCAACTCCTGTCTATAAATAGATTTTCTTTCAATCAMCAGCATCAGCTTTTATTCAACTGAGAGCATCTAACACTCAAGAGAGTACTAATTAACAGAGAAACAGAAACTGATAAAAACCCAGAGGATTATTCTTTAGAGTATTTTTTTTTTAACAGTTACATATCAATATGCTGAAAGTCAACATAGTATTTAGGCTAATTCAGTAAATACCCTGGTCAGCTGAACTTTGCCAATTCTGGCTCACTATCTGCTGTATTTATTGCTCTTTGGACAAAACTGCTTTCCACAAGCAGAAGGAACAGAAGGATTCCTGGCTACAGGGTCAGATCAATAGTTTATATCTGAGCAGCCCTGGCAGGTCACACCTGGAGCTAAATTTAGTATCAAAGTCTCTCTTCTCTCATCATTTMGGATTACTGATATAGCTCTGCCCAAAGGAAGTAAACATCTTTTATCAAATGATGTCCCATTCTTCTCAAGCTGAAGATCAGGTAATGGCCACATTTTGAGAATTCCCAYGACAGGATCCTCAGAAACAATCTACAACATGTCTCTTTTAGGCCAGGTATGCAAATTRACCTATAATTTCTAAACAGACTGTTCTCTAGTTGTTAAAAAGCTGGTGGGATGGGACTCTGCTGCTTTTACACATATTACCAGTGAGACTGCACTAGCCAGGAGCTCGTTAGGAACTGTTGCATCACCCACATGACTGCCAAGGAACTGGGAAATGATGCTCACTTTGGAAGGCTGTCKAAAGTATTTCACAGGATCCCAGAGGATCATTAAGATTGGAAGAGACCTTTAAGAAAGATCATTGAGTCCAACTATCAACCCAGCATTGCTGTGTTCACCTCTAAATCARYTCCTCAAGTGRCACATCCYCACATTTCTTCAATGCTTTCAAGGATGGTGACTCCATCACTGCCCAGGGCAGTCTGCTCCAATGCCTAATCACCCTCTCAGAGAAAAAAAATTCCCTAATATCTAAATTAAACCTGCCCTGGRCCAACTTGAAGACATTTCCTTTCATCCTGGCAGGCAGTTTCTCTCAACATTTAAATCAATCTTAAAACTACTTGGGAGTGGGATGATGAGGACATATTGACCACCTGTCCAGCATAAGGTTTTTAACCCTCTCAGAAGCTGCTGCTGACAGTTTTTAGCTACAAGATGCTGGACAAGGTAGACCTGGGTGATGGAGAATGACAATTCCATGGTTCTTAAAGACTGTGGAAGGAAAAGGAAGTCTGAGAATAATACTAATYCTGATGTCAATACTACTCTGTAGGCAGCTTTAAAAAAGAAAGTGATGTGTTTTGACAACTATCTTAAGAAGGAACTGTTGGAGCAAGTGCAGAGGATGCCACGAAGTTGATAAGAGCACTAGAGCTTCTGCCCTGTGGAGGAAAGCTGAGAAAGTTGTGGCTGTTCAGCCTGGAGAAGGGTCTGTGGAGACCTCACAGCAGGTTCCAATATCTGAAYGGGCTACAAGGGAGCTGGAGAGGAACTCTACATCAGGAACTGAAGCGGCAGGACAAGGGGGGATGGCTTCACAGGGCAGGGTTAGATGGAATATTGGGAAGAAATCTCTCCCTGTGAGGGTGGGGAGGCCCTGGCACAGATTCCCCAGAGAAGCTGTGTTTGCACCACCCTGGAAGTGTCCAAGGCCAGGCTGGAGTGACCTGGTCCAGTGGAAGGTYTCCCTGCCCCTGGCAGGGGGGTGGAATGAGATGGTCTTTAAGGTCTCTTCCAACCCAAACCATTCTGGGATTCTATACTGTAGCAGTCACAGAGGTAAAAAACAGCTCAGCCCTTAGCAGGATTGAGTCATCAATCAGCAACAGAGGAGATGACATTTTTCTCTAAAAAAATCCCAACAAAATTAGATCAGACACAAAACAATTCTCCATAAACTCCGTTGTTCTGAAAAATAAAAGATATCCYTGACCTTTACTATCTTTGTGGTTTGTTTTCCTTCTCCCTCTGCCATTCTGTACACACTCTCCCTCTCCTATGCTACTGATACATAATTTATTCTCCTTACTCTGCCATATCCTCTCTGAACTTTGTTGACAGAAGAAAAACACTATTTGTGTTACTGGGCAAGAGGTCAACTTCTGAATGTACCAGGCTTGATGTTTTACTACTGGCAGGGAATGAGATGAATTCAGAGTTACTCCCAAGGACTCAGCTTGGAAGCTCCCTGGTCTCCCACAAGAGCTGGGGTGCTCTGTACACCACCTGATGGGGTTTGGCTATGTTTTTTCCCCACATCTGTCTGTAGATCCCACAGTATTTCCATTTCTATTTTACTYTGTTGGGATTTTATTTGGCTTGTCTTTAGCAGGTATCAAGCATTGTTTTGTTAAATGCTGAAGACAATTGTTTAAGCGCTGGATTTTGGCTGAGATTTGATCTGGTTTTTAATGGCTAGCACTCCACAAGMTTGGCTCTCTGGAGGGCATGAGGATAGATTAGCCCAAGTAAATGCAATATTACCCAGTTTATTCATGACCATTTTACCTTTTTCTCTGATATGTCTATAGGCACTACTTCACAGACAGTTTGTAAAACTGACAAACTATTAAAAGGTAACCAACAGATTCATCCATATAGCAAGTAATTTCATCCAAGTTCCTTCTGGTTTGCTGATTTTTAGATTAGGTTCCTGATTATGTCTCCTTGGGTAAAGCCACAAATGTATTTGTAAAGATCAGAAAAAATSTTCTTGTAATTAATCTGCAATTTGACATTCAATTATTTCTGACTACCATCAACTCAGAGTAATATCCAGAAGCAAGTGGAAAGGTTAAGGCCTATTTCTAACAAGCAATGTTTAARTGCTCCAGTATCAGATGGTTGTGGAAAATTCATGTGAAACTTCACAAGAAATGGAAAAAGTTGTGTAGTTGAATCCTTGACTCCTACCTATCTACTCCAACTGATGGTGCTCCAAAACTTACAATGACTTTTTCACTACAAGAAGTATAAAACCCCAAAAATATTGTAATCCTTTAAAAAATCAAATCTTTAAGAAGAAAACCCTGGGTCTTAGAAGGTAAGTTTCCTATAGCATTACTGACCAAGCAGATATCTATCTAGTCARGTTTTTACAAATTCTGAAATTAGGCCTACTTTTGCCATCAAAAYATAACATGATCAATATAACCAGTTCAAGTCTTGTTTTGCAGACTTGTCCTTCACAAGCTGGGTCTAAGGAAGAATTCCAATAAAATTCACAGCTATACCCTACTAGCACACCCTGACCTTTGGCATCTGGTATTGCTTGCTGTTAGCAAAACATTAATAAAAGGAAAAAATGCTGCAAGTTTGTCCAATTGAGTGACACTGATTTTAACAAGGAGGAAATGCCTTGCAGCAGCATGCAGAAAAAGAATTGCCAATATATTGTCTTTTAAAAGCTCCTTAAGCTTGTAGTCATTGAAGTACACAGACTTGTTTCTTCAAAAAGGAAACTCCTGTCCCTCATTTTCTTAAACAAAGGAGTTCTTCCAATAATCCAGGCAGAAACACTTCAGCAAGACCCAGGGCAAGCTGGAATGTTTACATACCAACTCAGCTACGTCCCAGACCCACTCCCTGACAACAGCTCTGMAAGTCAGCAATCATTTGATATCCTGGACACCTCACTTTAATACTTGCTGTCACAACATCACCTTCACATTCCTTTTCTTTGCTGCAAAAGGAACTTCATTATTTGGAAGGATGTTGTTTTTACAACTACTCACCTTCCAGGACTATTAAGATTCTGTTATAGAGCAATCTTCTCAATTCTCTTTATAAGAAATCAAAAAGCTGGTGGGTTTGTTGACTTCAGAGCCCTTTGCACCACTGAACACTGTCTTCAGCCCACCAGACCAAAGACTCAGGTTCTTTGGGAGCATAAAAGATCAAAATCACTTTTTAACAAGATCTGTAAGTCTTCACTCCAGACTGAGGGAACAGTGCATGGCAGAAGATGAAGGCCAGCRAGACAGGGAAAAGGAGAAAAGTACAAGCACATGGGTTTTGTGCCTGCCTCAGTCAGAATGTGGAAGTAATTATGAACATGCCATTAACACCTCGCTAAAAGGAAAAGTTAGATAAGGCCAGCTATCAGTGCCCATAACACTTCATTCTATTTTATTCCTGGTTTTTACACGGATTTATTTTAAAAAGTCCTATTCATCTACAATTTCTGAATCCTTCACAGTGTCTGAGACACTGAAGACAGCTGCTGAACCTGCATCCCTTCAGGTGTCTGCTGAGCAGCCAGCAGGCAGCATGTACTGWGAGTGCATCCTGCAGTTGGCTGCAGGATGAAGCGTGGGCATAAGCAATTTAGAGATGCTGATACAAGGASATTGCCCTRAGCCCTTCCCTCAAGCCTTCTCCTCATTTCAAGGAGAGGGAATGCAGCACACAGAGCCACTACATATAGCTAAAAGCAGGTTTAGGCAGATGCTGCTTAGGCTTACAGTGAGCTGTATCAGAGCTTATTGCTGGAAGGCTTTAATGCAACTCTAGATGAACTAATGAAGAAAAATACTGCAAGGACAAGCATCACAAATTTTTGTCTGGGAAAGGACCTCTGGAGGTCATTTGGTCCAACCTGCCTGGCAGGGCTTGTTGCCCTGGACCATTTCCAGGCAGCTTTGGAGGTGAAGACTCCACAATCCCTCTGGGCAACTTGTCCCTGCTCACCCCCACAGTAAAGGAGTTTCCCTGTATGTTCTGATGAGGCTCCTGCGTGCCCACTGAGGAGAGCCTGGCTCTGGCTTCTTTACAACCTCCCTGCAGGTATTAATGCACATTGATAAGGTCCCCTCAAGCCTTTTCTACTCCAGGCTGAACAGTCCCAGCTTTCCTCATAGCAGAGACGTTCCAGAACCTTCACCTCCTCACTGGCCCTTGCTAGACTCCTCAAGTTCTGTCTCTTATACACATCTAGATGTGTATAAGAGACAGGCAGAGACGTTCCAGAACCTTCACCTCCTCACTGGCCCTTGCTAGACTCCTCAAGTTTCTCAGGGTGCTACAAACTGCCATGCCCACCAGCTCATTCTGTGTCTCCAGCTCTCAGCAAACCAGCACAGTCAGGTTACAGAGATTTCTGGATCCAGCTTCCCCACGTTCCCAAAGCCCCATTTCCCAGCAGAGAGAACAGCACCACACAGGACAAAGGCAGGGCCAAGCTGGAGACCACTCCATGTAATTGGGACCTGTGCGGGCAATGGGTGAATCACCACAAGAAACTCTATTTTTGCTTTTTTTTTTTATCTTGATCCAGTTTATTCCTATTGCTGGAAAACTGGAATTTGCTTTCGATTGGCTCCTCAGATTCAGATCAATACAGCACTGACATCAGACAGGATTTATCTGGTCACATATGGGTCATAACCACCAAGACCAGACAGTGAAYGGACAGCACAGTACACAGAAATAATCCAAACTTAAATTGCAGATGTTACCTGTCTTCTATATACTGCTTTTTAGTGTATTTGAACATTTCTCAAGTACTTCATACAGGCAGAGTATAAGAAAAAGTAGATTTTAGGGATACTGCAGCAGTTCTGTCTGCTTGTCAGAAATCAAGGAACCCTACAGGCATCTCTTATTTAATGATTATGTTTAGTTATTCCAATTATTGTGACTATAATGGGGAAGTTATCTTGATTTACACATAATCCTGTTACTTCACAATAGTCTCATACTGATTGCCCTGATTTTCAAAATAAGACATGAACAGAATTTCTGTGCAAACTCTCTCAATGGCAAAAAGTGAATCTGTTTAAATATGCTAATTCAAAGTGAACCAACYCCSTTTCCTTGGCACCTCTGACATTTCYGCCAATGAGCAATACAAAAGGGAAAATCAYTGATTTCCCATCCCATAAAAAACAAGGAATAACCATGAAACATATAAAACCAACTGCTTTTATCATCCTAAAATGCAATTAACTCATTTCAGTATAAACCCTTCCAGCCAAAGAAGAGTGAGGCAAAGTTGTAATGATAAAATGAAAACAAACCACAATGTTCCTTACAGGGAATAGGGTATTTGCCACTTTTACCACCATGGACAACTGTTACCTCACAAAATGAATGAAATATTAAGTGGAAGAACCATTTAAAAGTGCATAAATGCATACCAGGGAAAATTAAAGATAGCTTTCTGCTACCTCTAAATCCACATTTCTGTAACATCACATTCATTTGTACATCCATTTATATGTAACAACCACATTTCCATGTAAGCAGTATTTCTGAGTCACATACAGTTTATTTTTTTTTTTTTTTTTATTTTCAGAGGCTTTCTAGAAAAGCCTTTCAGTATCTATGCATTTACAGACTAATAGACTATATTAGTTTGGGTCACTTGGCTTACAAAAATGAGATCCACACAAGGTTTAGAACATTAAATATGAAAAGTTCAACTGAGAACATAAAAAGCAATTTATTGTGGTCTCTTCTATTATTTAGTASTGATTTAAAACTGAATGCCATACACTGTGCTCAGTCAGTGGCATGACACCCCTTGTAGTGCAAGGTCCCAGCTAGAGCTTGGGATTAGGACTCAGAGTTGATGATTTTTGTAGGTCCCTTCCAAATCAGGRTATTCTAGAACAGGTTTGCAAGAGTGTGTACATCACCATTTTCAAGGAGCACATAGCATGGCCAAAGGATTAAGTAAGTCCCAAAGGACATCATATGATACTCAAATACATTCTGTTCCTAATGGCAAAGTAAGGAGAAAACTGCTTTACAAAAGTCATTATTATTGCTGACATATGCAAGCAAGTWAATAATAATAATAAAAAAGTACCAACAAGCAGGAGAGCTGACACTCTTTCCTTAAAATATGGTGTGCATCTAAATTAAGATACAAACAACCCCAAAGCTGTGGAATTGGGACTCTTTTTGTCATAGACTGTGGCAGAGAGGCCAAACCTTATCTTGGAAATGCCTTCACTTCAGATCAGGAGGAAAAAACCTGCCAGGGAGCTCAGCTCAGTGGAGGGAGAAACCTCTCCTCACTCAAGGGGTCTCATATTTAATACTGGCTGCATGCGTCAGTATTAAATATGAGACATGCCACATGTCTCAGCAGCTGCTGAAACTTTAGTTCATGTGTAAGAAACAGTGAAAAAAAGAATTTCAAAACCCACAAAAAATTGTATGAAGTCTTCATAAGGACTGCAACACAGCTATCCCACTACATCACTGTAATAAAACTTGATCTTTGGAGCAGGATGATCACAGAATCACGAGGTTGGAAGAGACCTCTAAGATCATCGAGTCCAACCCATGCCCTCACACCTCAACCAGACTACAGCACCAAGTGCCATGGCCAGTCTTTTTTTAAACACATCCAGAGATGGTGATTCTACCACCTCCCTGGGAAGAGCARTCCAGTACTTTATTATTCCTTCTGTGAAAAACTTTTTTCCTAATATCCAACCTACAACTTCCCTGATGTAGATGATAAATGGGCTGCAGAGCCCATTGGGATTGGCATCTCCTGTCTCTGCCTTACACAGGGTGTACCCAGTGCTTTCAGGGTATAAAGAGCATTTGAACAACACCCTTGATAACATGCCTTAACCTTTAGTCAGCTCTGAATTTAGTTGGACTGGATGATTGTTGTAGGTCCCTTCCAACCAAACCACTTTATTTCATTTTATTCTAAACCTCCAAAGCATCAATGCACTTCCACTCATCTGAATCCTCCTGTGTGATCCCCTCAGCAGAGCACAGAGGCTCCCAAATCACAGCAACCTCCCTGAGGGCACACAGCCCATACAAGCACAGAGCACAGTCACAAGGACATTCCTACCAACCCAGTGGCTCACAAACAGACCCTGCTTAGGGAAAAAATCAGACAAAATGAGCACATTTCTTTGTGGATAAGCTAATTAAAACAGGGCAGCATTATGGTGAACATTTTTAATGTGCATTTTGGCATTGTAAGCTTCCCCAAATTGTTTTATAACTATGACCCAAAAGGCAGGTGTACTTTGTCTAAGGATCCACCTAATGACTTTATTAAGATAATGAGTCTGGTTTTRGTAGGAACAGACAGAACAAATGTTGATCAGGGCATTAGCAGTATTGAGTCTCAAKAGTTTCACCTTCTCAAGACCAAGAAAGAAAAATAAATTTACTGTTACAGAAAGTAGGTTACAGCTTTTCACTGAGAGATTAAGCAGAGGGAGAAGATTAATGTGCCATTATATAAATGTCTTACTAAGATAGAATGTAAAATACGGAAAACATCAAAACTAGATAAAACCAGATCCAATAAAACCAGATCTGAGTCTAAACACAAAATGGTAGGAAGTTTTCCATAAAGTACCTGCAGCTTTTTCTGCAATGATTCAGGTTTCTATTTATAGGAAAACCAAAAAATGTGTGTCCAGGAAACACCTGGAGTGTGTCAGCCTTCTGCTCTCCTACATGACAGTACCCATTTACCCAAGTTTCTTTTTAATTAAAAAACATTTTATTGCCAAAGGTTCCAAAAGTATTTGACTCGATGCACAATTTCTTACAAATCTAACATGAAACTAGGATATTCTATTCATAATGAAAATTTAAATAAATTATTATGTATGTCTCAGTGTAAGGTAGAGAGCTAATAATTTAACAGATGATTCTAGTTTTATAATTGAAGAAGATTTTATCTAAGTTTTTTTAACCCCATTAAATCTCCCAATGCAGTGCCACAGTGGCTCAATCAGCAGTGAACAARATTAAAGTTCACAGCCTGTTATTTTCAGTTCAGCCTTGCTTTGTGTGATAGGAAAAAAGACAAAATATAGAGGCTCAGTCTCAAGACAGATTTTTAAATTATCTCTAAAGTTGTCTTGAAGCTAAATATACTGTTTKAAAGCAAGTGCTAGAAAAATTACTTAAAAGTTCTGCCCAATCTGAGCAGCAGTGTCAGCTGCATATCAAAAAAGGGGACATTAAAGCGATAAGAAACTTGGAAAAAAAAATAAAAAGGTGTGGGAAGTAAGGTTCCAGGTTTAAAACTCCAGGGATTTATCATATCTAAAATACAATGATTGTAATTTTAAGTTGCCTTATATTACTTCATATACTCTAGTCCTTAAAGAGCTCATCACAAATCAGAGTGGTGGGGAGAAGAATAAGAATTCCCAATTTCACCTGAAAGATGACTTAAAACTCAGTTTAGAGCACATGGAGCCTCCACCTTTCCTGATAACACACACAAAAGTGCAGTTTCCTGTGTCCAGGAGAAATCAACTTTGCATATTTCCCAGCTGACCTAGGGATGATCCCTTCCTCCATGAAGAACATTTTAGGTTGGGCCATGAAGAGCTAGAACTCACAGCACTGTCTCTAATTCTCAGGCCCATCATGTAATTAAACAATCCATCTTTTGCTTGTTTGTCCTTTAACACAACCAAAATAKTAATATCTAAATTACTAACTTAAAAGCATTTGTTATTCCATGTGCAAATCACGTAATTCCTATAATTCTTGGTCATCCAAGATATGTCACATATTGTAGCTTCACAGAAAAAAAAAATAACGTAGAAAACTTCAAACAAAATAGCTTTTGCTTGGGATTGTTTCTCCCTGTGCACTGTTCCAAGAAAACAATATAACACACACTGCAAAAGGGCAATATATTAAATTTGCAGAGGGGTCTTTTATTTGTCTTTGAAATTATTCACAACAAACAAATGGTCCAAGAGCAYACCTCATCAATAATTGACAGGATGATAGGAGGAACCTTGCAGGACACAAACAAACAGTGCTGGGAAACTTCTGGGCAAGAACAAGGAAGAAAAATACAAAATAAATGCTCAGGAACTACACTCATGTAGGTTAAGATAAACCACATCATCACTCATCACTGGCACTGACCACCATAGGGTGAAGCAGCAAACCAGAGCTGGTTAAARTTCAGAGCTGGCAGAAGTCTCTGTTTTCATTAAATAATATGAAAGTGATYACTGGCACAAAAATATTACATTCTAAGTACACTGAACACACCTTAAACACAGCTCAAAGTGCATTAGCATCACTGCAGCTGCAAAGCAAATGTATTTTTCACACCTATTATCCAGTGGATAACCCAGGAATAGCCAATGATATTGCATTGAGTTGTTTTTTGAGAGAACAAACATGTATTTCAGGAAGTTTGCAAAAAAAAAAAAACCCTCAAACCAACAGCCCAGACCRTTAAGTATTTAACTGTTAATTTGTAGGCCAATAGTTCTCCATGCTTTGTTAAGCTTACTACTGATTTTCCAGCTGGCTCCCAGAGAGAGGAGAAGAGCAGCTCTTAGCAGCAGGCTGCAATCACAGCCTGAGTGCTGGGAACTCYTGAAGCTGCTCAGAGGTTCCCACACATCACCTCAAAGAGAAAGGAAAAAGCCAAGAAAGGGATTTATTCCAGCTAAGCAAAATGAAATTGCATCCAGGAGTTGTCTAAAATCCACATTTTAAGGGGTTTTTAGAGGAAGCATTGAGGGATCACTGAAATCACTAAAGATACTGCCTGGGTTCTGTTACTTTTTGTCAATAGAACTACTGGAATTTTTCAAGATCTCAAAGATGTCTATAACATTAAAGTAATCTCTTAATTTCTAAGGATAAAATTGCCATAATGGAAAASTGTGCAGTATTACTATAATATTTTRTGAAAASTRTTCTMTCCCCAGYATTTTTTCCTGGGAAGCTGAGAAGCCACAGAGAGAAATGAAAACAGTGATGATCTGATTGCTTGGGAATGTGGTCTGGAGATCATTTACCAACAGATGCATCTTTGATTGGTTCCATGMGAATTGTTTTAACTTAATYACCAATCACAGCCAGCTGTGTCAGACTCACTGAGTCAGTCACYAGCTTTCATTATCATTCTTGTTTAGCCTRCTGATGAATCCTTTCTTTRTCTTTAGTATAGTTTTAGTATAGCATTCTTTAATATAATATKARATCATAAAATWATAAATCAGCCTTCTGAGAACTTAGAATCAAATTCTCACCTCGCCCTAGGGACCCCACAAACACCACAGTGCAGCTCCAACCTGCATAGCCACTCACAAAAATTAAAGTCAACAGCTTGTAGAATTGRGTTTTATAATTCAGAACTCATTTTGTGAGGCCAAATGATGGCAATTTATCCCTACAAAGACACAGTGATCCTATTGGAAATCAAGGGGATTAAACACTTTGAGTCAAAGGGCAAATTAAGCTCTGRCTCCATCAGCCATCCCCTTCTGAAATCCTGTATCCCAGCTCTGTAAGGAGCACATGGCAACTGCAATGACCATGGGTTGTGCTGCCCCTCCCACACACTCCCCCAAAGCCAGCAGCAGCACTTATCTGATCACACACTGAACTAATCTAGGCCACAGCTACCCCAGAGGAAAATGCATCATTAATTTCCATCCAGGTCAGCTCCCTGATGACTCTTCTGGCTGCTCACATGAGCCACAGTGGCAGTGCAAAAGCAGAGGAGGTGGCAATGGGCAGCAGGGCAGGCCAGGGGGCAGGACTGCAGCCAGCCCAATTTAGAGCAGCTGGAGCTCTCAAGGAACTCTCTCTCATCTCTACCAAAYGCAGCAGCTCTGTGCCARTTCATATTTCACAGAGGAAAAAGTTTAAAGGTCCTCTGCAACTGAAAGTACTGGAGAGAACAGGGCACAGGAGCTGCTGCCCTAAACAGGAGCTCAGGGAGGAACTGGRGRGATTCATRAGCAGCTGTGACACAGAATCTCCCAGATCACCTGGGTGCCTGTTMTTCTTACTTCTACCATTTAAATATGTATATTTATTTTATGTATAATGTGTATATTTATTAAATATTGTTGTCAATTTACTGCAAAAGTCCCATACCTTCTTGGTGATTGCTCATGGGCAGCTCCTCACAGCACTGACTCCTTCCTCTTCACAGCACAGCCAACAAACTCCAACTCTCTCCTCACTCAGCTCACCCACTCTTTTATAGCACCCATCCTTACTGGACACAGCTGTGGCCTGTTAAGGGCAGGCCTGTTCCTAATCTTTGGTGATTAGTGCAGCTGCAACTCCTCAGGGGTGAGATTACCTTCTGCACTATCTTTATTTTCTTACATTCTATCCTCCCACAAAATACTATGCATATTATTATACACAATATAATGTTATAAGGATAATCTATACATAAGTCTAATATTATGTATATTATTAAATATGTGTCTATCTATAGAAGAATTCTGTCTGCTGAAGCAGTGTAGGAATGGACATCTGTTATCAACTGTGATTGGCTTTGCTTGATTGCTCATTAACTTCTCTTGGAGATTTCAGTGCCTCCTACCTTCATGCAGTGCTCCCTATAATACTAGTTATCTCTCTCCTCAGGAAAGTTATCTGCATCTCTAGCAGCCAATCCTATTTTATTTTCCTCCCTTAACTATTTTTAATGTATTTCAGTATTATCACAGACAATATTTCTAAATGTAGCAGTAACATGCTGTGGTATTTCTTAATCTTGAAAATGCATTGAAACCAACACACTTGAAGCTTTAAAAAAAAAGTAATTTACACGGTAACCAGTCAGGCACAGAAGATCAAAACTTGGCCAAAGATTCCTCTAACAGGTAACTGAAGCCAAAAATAAAAACCTCAGCTACAAAGAAATGGAATCCAGCCAAGTTAATTTTGTACAAAACCACACCAAGGAAGAGGGCAAACCACACCAAGCAGAGAATTGGATTTCCAATCTCTCATCTTTTCTGTGAAAGATGCACAACGCTGACAGCACAGATGGCACCAACTCAATCCTAATCAAAACTAATGAAGTTGAACTTGATACACAGCTCTTTAATGAGCAGAATGTATTTTTGTTTTCCCARCCATTTTAAAGCTATCACACAGCAATAAAATCACTTAGCACAATAAATGCACAATGTATTATAATAGAGGTAGTATTTTGTGAAAACCTGAGAAAGTTTGTAGTAAATGATGAAKTATAGAGATATAATTGAATTGTAGATAACTTTCCTGTCTCAATATAAAGATCAATTGGTATCATACCATTCATCTTTAAACAGAGAAGCACGGTTCAGTTTTTTATTTTTAAAAGAAACTTTACAAGGCAACACACATTAAAAAAATACCCCCATTAGCATTTAAATTCATATAATGCACCTACATGGGAAAAATTATGGTAATGACTTAGATGACATTTCACTTTGCTGGCAGCTACAGAATTAAAATCTTCATGCTTGAGGGTCAGGGAAACAAGGAAAACCTGGAATAACTAAACAGATGTACTCCATCTAGCTCACTATGTCAGTGCTGCATACAATTAAAAATGAAAAKATATATATTTGTATTGGGTTGTCTTTAATTATTTTCAAAATAAAAATATCTATAATATTTCATAAAAATATTATTACCCAAAGAAGACAGAATTAGTGCATGGCTTACAGTCAAAAAAAATCAATAACAAAACAATACAATGGGTTTTAATTGTCAATAAGATGAAGCAAGAAAATTCACCTCCAGCACAGATCAGGCGCAGTGCATTATGCCTCCATTTTGAGTTATTGACAAGCTGTGGCTGCAGTTCCATGTTATTCCATGGAAACATGGCTGGGCTGCCCCAGGCACTAGGGGAAGCAAAGGGGGGCTCTGGCACAACAGCACCAGCACCCAGTTTGGCACCTGGGAAACACCTGCAGTCCACTGGAGAGGCAGGAGTGGCTGGAAGGTGAGAGGAATGAGGGATTTGTCTTTCCAAACAAGCTGTGGGGCTGCTGGGAGATAAAACCAGCACTGGGAGATAAAAGAAACAATGGGGAAGATTCCACTGATTGGTGAATGGAAAAAGATATTTGCTTTTACAAATAAACTTTAGGTTTGCTGATAAATTAAATTAGACATTGAGAGATGAAAGAAACAATGGGGAAGAAAAAAAACCCCTAAATTCTGTAAGAATTAAAAATTAAAAGGGAGGGTTGTACATTAGAGGAAATCTCTGTTATCAGGCATTCTGGGAAGTCTGAACCTCTCAAGTACCTCAGCCAGTGGGGAAAGAGAGAAGGGAAATGTGGCTGGGAAATTGGGATAAAAAGGAGGCTGTGTCCTCCAAAAATTTGAGAAACCCCAGGGGAATGCCCCATGGCCTCTCCCTTTATTCCAATAAAGCCAAAAAAGGACTCCTCTGTCTCCTTTTTGGACATAAACCTCTGATGTTTGTGGATTAATCTCCCTAACAAAGGTAAGGGCAATTTCCTTGGATAATACAGAACTTCAGGTTATCTCTCCTTATTCTGTCTCCTCACAGGCTTTTATCAGGCAGGTACCTGGAGCTGCAGGACTGCAAGCATCCAACTGCACAAGTCCAACTGCTTTGGTATGAAATGATGCTATGAAATATTTCTTACAGCTTTTTATAAATGTGCCATCAAACCCCAAATCAAACATACAGAAATAGGTTAAAAACTGAAAAACCCCATGTTTCATCTGATCTGATTTGAAARAAAAAATAAAACAAACCCCCAAACYTCATGATGGAAACAGTAAAATTAGTGTTTTTAACCCTCCCTGCCTCACATAACTGTTGTGCAAACAAGAGTGAAAAGCACATTAKAAAAGATACTGTAAATGTAATAAAAACAGCCTGTTGGCATTTTTATTAATTATCTTCATAAATATATATTGTGCCTTGCAATTAAAATTCTGTGTGCCTGAGTTGCCATGGCAGCACAACTTCCACAGCACAATAAATTCCTCCAGCTCAGCCAGGGCCAAGGCTACAAAGCTGGAGGCAGGCTGGATTTGGAACATTTCAGGGCAACCAGTGGAGACAGGGCAGAGATTATGAGGAAAAAATAGCTTCCACTGGATAGAAAATGCAGGAATCGATATTAAGCGAGCCTTGGGCGTTTCCAGYGTGACTTGTGAGGAATGCAAATTCTGAATTCTTTTTCTTTTRCCCCCCATCTGAAATTGCCTTCCTGGTGCCCTAATAGCTAAAAACAACTGTGCCAGACTCTCTGGGCAGCACTCACCTTGGGCAGCCCGGCTGGAGCTATAAATAGTGCTGCTGCCATCTGCCACTCTGTCCCACACTGTCCCTGTGCTGCCAGGGCATGGCCAGACCTTTTGCCAGGCCTGCAGGACCTCACTGCCAGGCACAGATAATGAGGTGAGGAGCAAAAATGGGACCACTGTAATTAACTGCTGCTTTGGTAGTCATTACTAGGATGTCTGCTAAGAGAATCTGTAAAAGTGCAATTAATATTGTGTACAGCGTGTGCAGGCGCTTCTCCTACTGTAGAGTTCAGACACAGTTCTCACAATGACACCATCCTTGCTTTCAGTTTCACAGAAATAAGTAATAGGTAAAAATAAACTTCAAATATCAACTGCAGTAGCCAAAAATAATTCAGCTGGGGAGCCTAATCTAATGATCTGAGTGAGTCAGCACCAAGAAACTGGAGCAAGTTGAGAGGGTGGGGTTTGCCCTCTCCTGCCCTTTTGCTCTGTCCACCATCCCCACAGCAGCACAGACACTGGGGCAGACCTGTTACTGCTGCTGCAAGACAAAAGATGACAGGGAAGCATCTTTTCTCTTTCAGAATAATCCAGACAGCTTGGAGTTTGAGAAGCAACCCTCATGCTGCTGGCCTGTCTGTGGTTCAACATCTTTCATGTAATGCCTATCCCGTGGAACAATGGGATCCCTCTGAGCACCTGTGGCCACCATGGCTGAGAAACCCCTGATTTCACTGGTGAAATGCACTGCACTGAGTTAACTARAGAGTTATTGTCTGGCACTGCCAAATAACATTGCTAATTTGGGAAAAGAAACGTTGTATTGGAAGTGTTCAAGGCCATGTTGGACAAACTGATTGGGTGGAAGATGTCCCTGCCCATGGCAGGGGTATGGAACCAGATGAGTTTCAAGGTCCTTTCCAAACCAAACCATTCCATGGTTCTACGACAGCTGATCTCTCTGTTTTTTCATGATTAAATACTTTTGGGCTTGATTCTGTTCTTACTGTGGCCAGAGGCAGAACTGCTACTGGTTCAGCTATGCTACAGCCACACAGTTCATAAACAAAAGTGGTATCTGCATAAAGATTTTGACATAATTATTGAGACATTATGTAAAAATCAGCAACTRATACTTTATATTTCTGTCTATCCTTGTAGACTTGCAACCAACTGATTCAAAAAAACCACACATTGCTTAATTTTTTAAAATTATGTGGTTCTGAGTACCTTGGATCCCCCAATATTCTTGATGCTTTGAACATCAATCTCCTGTTTCTCTGCTTGCTCCTGTGTTCATCCCATATTGATGGGATATAATACACCCATATTACCATGGGTAATCTTTCTGTACTCAGCACCTGTGGTGCTGCACATGGAACACTGCATGCCCTGGGTCAGGTCCATCACTTTKATCTCCTGTAACTACAAAGTGGAGAAAGAGCAGCAGATATCCACCAGGAATGCTTATGGCTAAAGCCTGTGACCCAAGAAAAGGCCAGGATTGCCTGGTTTAAGTGGACAAAGAGAKGGTCAAAGTGCAAGCCAACTGCAGTGTATCATGAGGGAAACATCCTGCTCTGATTCTCTGTGTTRTATACTTAGAGAATCTCCAAGTCATTTAAGCCAAGCACTTTTTTTTCTGCAATGAGGACATGCCTTGTTTGTATTGGTACACTGGTATTTTCTTAGTACAGGAAATTTCAATTTTCTATCATTCTGATACAAAAACTGGTTTGACGTAAACCATAACTACCCAAAGCTTTTTCAGTTACAAAAAAATAACATCAAGTGGTAACCTTTTGTTTATCATAGCAATATCTCTGAACAAATGAGTAACTTTATAGCCTCTACATAAATGCCTCCAGTAGCGCTCAAACCTACTCTAAGTGTTCTGCCACCAAATCAAGCAACAGTTCCTAATGTTTTCCTAAAAGATCATGCTAATTACATCATTTTARGATGATGCATTTTAAGCTCAATTTTGCCTGCAGTCTTCCGGCTTTTGGGGGTCTGTCAAATTCTAAAGAAAATACTTATTTCCTCTACCTATAAAATCAAACAGGTGCAGAATGGGAGTTGGGAGTTTCAGACCCCTCTGTGCTGGGTTTTAAATGTCAGGTAAGGCCAAGTGAATTGCCAGCACTGCTCACACCAATGTCTCTTATACACATCTAGATGTGTATAAGAGACAGAGACCCCTCTGTGCTGAGTTTTAAATGCCAGGTAAGGCCAAGTGAATTGCCAGCACTGCTCACACCAACAGCTCTGTGAGCACAGTCACACTAACACAGCTGCCACTCCCCTTCACAAAGGAGATGTGAGAATACCAAAATCTCATTTACCCCAGGCTATTTTCCTCTGAGATATCCTCTACTCATSCTGTGCAGTGATGGACACTGGGAAGCCAGAGCACCAGCACGTTATCCAGAATGGATTCAGAGAGGTCTGTCAGGTTTTCCTAGACCCAGCTGTAGCTGCCTTGATTTAGTGACAGCCAACAGAATGTATTCAGAGAGGTCTGTCAGGTTTTCCTAGACCCAGCTGTAGCTGCCTTGATTTAGTGACAGCCAACAGTCCTGCTCCCAGGGAAAGGCCTTACTGCATGTCCTTTAGACACCCCCTGTCCACCTTAGGCTGTGCCTCCTGGATGGACCCTGCAGGCACATGAATCTTGTCCTGCCTCTGCATTTCTTAAAGAGGTCTGCTCTAAAGACTGGAGGTCTTAAGAGAAGAGAAGAGAGAGAGAAGAGAGAAGAGAGAAGAGAGAAGAGAGAAGAGAGAAGAGAGAAGAGAGAAGAGAGAAGAGAGAAGAGAGAAAAGAGAAAAGAGAAAAGAGAAGAGGATTGGTAAATAAAGATTCCACTTGAGAATCATGCTACTAACTTGCCAAAGTAATGAAAGTCACTGCTGTGTGGGCTGAGAACATGTTCCAGCTCAGCTCTCTAGTTTGCAGAACCATAGAACAGTTTGGGTTGGAAGGGACCCTGAAGATCATCTTTATCCAGCCCCCTGCCATGGCCAGGGACCCCTTCCACCAGATCAAGTGTTCCAAACCCCACCCAGCCTGGCCTTGAACACTCCAGGGATGCAGCAGCCACAACTTCCCTGTGCAGCCTGTGCCAGGGCCTCACCAGAGGCACGGGTTCAGAAGGATGACACCTGGGGATCGGTGTTTTATCCCCTGAGAGGGGATCAGCATTTTTCCCCCTGACAGCAGCCAGGATCTTCCAAAGCTTTCCCACTTCCTTTGAGTGAGTGTACACCTCTGCCTGCACACAGAGATTTGTCAGTAGTGAGGCACCTAAAGAAGTCACTTCAGTACCTACAGAGCAAGCCAGTAGGAGGAGGTAACAAATATTCACACGTATTTTTTTCCAAGGCAATCTTTCTGACAAGGTAATCTCTAATGTACTCTAACCCACGTACTGTTAACTTGTGCACTCTTGGCACTTTAAATATCCACTTTTGCTTCACATGGGAATTTTTGCTTCAGCAGTGGAGCCAGTGAAATAGGAACATGACTGTTCTCTAGGCAGCCAGCAGAATTGAAGTTTCTCATAAATGAGTCTATCAACAATTTTGTTTCAATTATATGTTCAGACTGCCAAATTGGATAAAATGAATCCTTTGTTTAACTTTCATCTCATCCCTGAAAAGATAAATTCACCTGCCTGAATAAGCAAAACAAGCACAGATGAGTTTTTTTCCTAAGCACAGAGAAACAGTAAGTCAGGGAAAACTGGAGGTACAATCAACTAGCTTAAAAAACCTCTTATCATTACAGAAATAAACAGCCAAATTCATCTGCAATTTTAGAGTTCTTTGACTAAAACAGAACCACAGAGGTGTTGAGGCTGGGAGGGACCTCTGAAGATTGGCCAGTCCAAGCTCTGCTCACAGCAGGGCTGCTCAGGACCACATCCAGTCAGGGTCTGAGTATCTACAGGGATGGAGATTCAGCTGCCTGTTCCCTTTTTTCACAATGCTCACAGTAACAAGTATTTTCTGASCATTCAGCAGAATATTCTGTATTTCAGTCTCTGACCACTGCCTTTTGTCCTGTCACTGGATAACTGTGTTTGCCTCACCTCCTTACCAGCCCCTGTCATCAGGGTTTGTACACATGGGTAAGACCTTCCCCTTCCCTTCCCCATGCCCTTGATGTGTTTGGCACTAACATTTCAAACCTGAGCAGTCAGTAAGAGGTCACATTTTCTGAGCACACCAGCTCCCTCTGGWCACTACACCTTCCAAAACTGCAGCACTGCTATGAATGGGTAAAACACACCAAGCTCTCAAACCAATACCTTTGGAAACACGATATTTCTTTGATAATGTCTGGATTTAGAGGAGATTAACAAATTTTTTTTCCTTTTTTGCATCAGACAGGAAGCTTCCATCACAGTGAAGTTTCTAGACCAGAAATCAGTGTTTTGCTTGTAAAATACRAAGCCTGAAGCACTACAGGAGAGTAGCAGAACAAAAGGGTTTTATCATTATTCTTCACCCTTTAATTACCTTTATCAAATGCCAACTGAGACAAGCTATTTTTAAACCCTACCACTGATTCTGTAATTACATTAACTTAACACAGATTTTATTCTTCTCTACTTATACAGGTCTGCCCTAAATAAACCTTAATATATTTGTGCAGAAAGCACCACAGGATATTTACACACCAACCAATTTGAAAACAGCAACTTCCAGACACAACTTGAGGTTAAACTTGTCAGTTGATCACTCACAAATTACYAAAGAAAACCAAAGGATACACTGAAATGATTTAGCACTTCAGTAACAGAGATGAGTGGTCATTAAAAGATTTCCTATTATGTGGTAGAAATACAATTTGTAATAGTGCTAATTGACATGGTGTCATTTTAGTATTACTTATGTGGTATCATTTTTATACATCCCTCAAGAAAACAATGAAAACACTTTTTTCTTTTTTTATCATCACTTTCAGAGTTAATATCTGCCACTAAAATAGTAATATTTGCCAAAAAGCCATGGAAGGTTATTGAATTGGGAGCCATAGTTTAGTTGAGGTGTTAGGGCATGAGTTGGACTTGATCTTTAAGGTCTCTTCCAACCTAGTCATTCTGTGAATTCTGTAAAATTCTCTTGTTAGATCATAATGATTGATATTAAAAACTTTCAGTTTTACTTATCATCAGTTTTGTAAGCAAGCTTCTTRACCTTAGATAAATCTATATTCTGAGTTAGATAGATGAGTCTTTCTGGAGGGCCTGGATAGAAGATGTCTGTGGCTGTGTTTCTCTTCACAGAGAAAAGCAAGGCACAACTTCCCAAGGATATTTCTGGGATTCACATTCTCTGAACCTCAGAGAGAGAAAAAACAATTCTTATCTCAATTGCTGCTCCTCTTGTTGTTCACAAGTGGAATGCACTGTGSAAGATTGTTTACCTGAAGGGAATTYGTAATTGGATTCTGGTGATGATGTTTTGATTCATTGACCAATTGAATCCACGTGTGTGTGTCAGGACTGTTGGCTGACAGTCACAAGATTCTGGGCAGTTGAGTGCTTGTGCAGATTCAGTTTAGATATAGTGTAATATAATAAAGTAATTAATTAGCCTTCTGATATCCATGGAGTCAGATGTGTCATTTCTCCCTTCGTCGGGGATGCCCGCTTTTACAATAGGCGTCCAGCACTGAAGCCATCTTCAACACTGAACTGTTAAGAGAAATTAAGAAGAAAAAAGCCTACCAAAAAGTCCTATGAAGAACAGCTGAGTGAGCAGGGGTTGTTTAACCCYGAGAAAAAGAGGCTCAGGGGGGASCAGTGCTCTCCACAA
Organism: Sporophila hypoxantha; assembly: GCA_002167245.1. Classification (NCBI taxonomy): domain Eukaryota; kingdom Metazoa; phylum Chordata; class Aves; order Passeriformes; family Thraupidae; genus Sporophila; species Sporophila hypoxantha. The sequence continues at coordinate 1,888,694 of NDFG01000154.1, forward strand.
TTCCCTGACAGGAGGTTGTGGCCAGGTGGGGATCAGGCTCTGCTCTCAGGTGACAAGTGACAGGATAAGAGGAAATGGCATTAACCCAGCCAGGAGAGGTTTGGATTGGAGATCAGGAAGAATTTCTTCACAGAGAGGATGCTCAGGCATTGCAAGGGGGCTGGCCAGGGAGGTGCTGGAGCCCCCATCCCTGGAGCTGCTCAAGGCATGACTGGACATGYCACTCAGTACTGCGTTCTGGTGACAAGGTGGGGATCACAGGCTGGGCTTGCTGACCTTGGAGGCCTTTTTTCCAGTCTAAATAATCCTGGGATTCTGTTCTGTAGAGAGGGAAACTGTACACCTGGATACTGAGAGAAGGCAGGAGAGCAGCCCACTGGAAAGGAAGGAGAAGTTGCCCACTAACAATGTAAGGAGGCACAGCCCAGCCAGAACCAACACAGGGTTTACATCTGACATTCCAAAAGTAGGGACACAGGGAGAAAAATGAGTGAACTGCCATGGACTAACACACACAAGCAAGCACCACAAACTGGAACTAGAGCCAAAAGGTTTTCCAAAAATTTCCATTTCTGGGCAGGGTCCTAACAGGGGTTTGGACTCAAGTTCAGATGGGCTTTTTCTGGCCAAACAACCCTTACAATTGTTAATGCCTGATGGCTGAGCACAGCAAGAAAGGCAGAGCACATCCATCTCACATCTGCTGTCTGCCCTAAAGCTGAGACCTTCAGACATGAGAAACATCTATTTAAATCCTTCTTAAGCCCAGGAGAAAATTTAATCCAATTCTTCCATATCCAGCCCAGTGAGTGGTCAAAGGCTTCTCTCTCAAACATTCAGCTCTTTCTCAAACATTCAAAGCAAGCAGACTATCATCACAAGGGGGGTCAAAGGATGGACAAAGGAGGGGAAAAAACCTCAATCTATTACCATGAAAAACTATTTTTAATAAATCCAAATCTTGGTAGACAGTCTATTAACACAAYCTTAAAAGGTGAAGAATAGGAAGAAGAAGCAAAGATCCCAAAACATAAAAAATTCATGCTGTTTGATTTGAAAGGCTTCTCTCTTTTACACATTTTGAGCTGGAGCAATAAATGCTTTTTAGGAATATTCTTAGCATTGTGTAACTTGCACATATGTGCAAACTCAAAATATAATGCAATTCCTCATTGTTCTGGAAAACTAAAGAAATGCTAAGTATAGCTCAAATCCTGACAATATTTTTTTTTAAATACCTAATTTGTTCATTCTATGTTCTTCTGCTTTGATAATTATTTCTTTTCATCTCTCCCTGACTCACACACTGAGGCGACCAAAGGAGAATGAACAAATAGAGGTGGGAGGGGAGTTGAGAAGTGGCATGGACTTGAAAAGCTCTGAATGCCTTCAATCATCTGGAAAATCACAAGTACCAATCTTTTAACTTCTGTAATTAAAGACTCATGACATGAGCTGAGCAGCTCTTAGGAGTTCACTGTAGGTACAACTCCATTTTAAAGGCTTTTCCTCATTTTTTGGTGCTGCTTTTAGTATCTAACACAATATTTAAACCACAATACTTTTAATTCCATACTGAACAACAGAACCCGACTTGCAGTTGTGAAGGGCAGAGAAAAACTGTTGGGGAGGCAACTAGAGAGGAGCCAGAGCTGTGCCATTCCTCAGCCATGCTGGTTTGAGACATTCCTACTCATGTCTTGATGGAAAACTACACCTTGATTTTATGGGAGACAGAAATTACAGCAAACCCTACTGAAAATCTTAACCAAAAGTGAGGGGAAGCTGCATTTTCCCCACAGTYAAGTGTGATGTGTCAACAGTGCTGCATCCATCTGTGCTGCCTTGGGGGGACCCTCAAATCTCTGAGGGCATGTCTTCTTCTAATATTGCTAGAGTGCCTTCATGATATGAAATAAAAACTGAGAGCAGAAAGAATCTTAAAAAAGGGGAAAGAGAATAGGCATGATGGTGTCCACCATGGTCAGATTTCAACTGATGCTCATGTACAGATCTGTGGCAAGATTTTGAGTTGCTGCTTCAAATATCTCCTCTCAATTTTCTGCCTAATTTTGGCAGCTATTGTCAGCAGGTATTTTAGAAGTACAATACACACTCCTCAAAAAGGATATTGCATGTCACCACTCGCTGTGCCACATCCACACCAACCCACACCCACAACGAATTGTATTGGATAATTGGTCACATTTGAAGAATAAGAACTCAGTTTTCTAAGGACTAAAAATTGCTCAGCACTCCCTACAATTAAAAGACAATAGTATGTACAATATGCTGTATTTCAACTCTAAATTTAGAAAAATCACTATCTCCAAGTTGAACACAGAAAGTCTTAAAGAAATTATATGCATCAAACACACAAGTAGCATTTTATATTTAAAGAAAGAAGTGAAATATAAAATTTTAAAAAATTGCCATTTAAATCAAGTTGAAGTGCCTGAAAGTAACATTGTGGGGCCAAAACACAAGGCTGTAAAAGAAGGAGCTTGCAGGTTCTTTTTTTTCAAGGAGAAATGGCAGTAATTGTGTCAGGGCTCAGGCCCAGGAGACAGGAATCAGGAGAAAGGGGAATGCACTTGAAAGTAATCCAWGTCAGACTGCCAATACCAACATACGTCTCTTTGACATTAACAGAGACCAACAAACACAAATAATGTGCAGACAGCAGATAATCTGTTTACATTTCTACTTTGCTTTTTAGTTAAGAATAGATTTTGTGTAATGAAAGGGTTTACTGAAAGTTACAGACAAAGTTCTGCAATTTTTCAGCAATTATRTAGCAATTGCTGCAATTAAAGAGACAAAACCAGTGATTGATAATTTCCTAAAGAACAGCAATCTCTGTTGATATGAGGAAGGTTCTCCATCACTCAATTTTTAATCCTGATTCTCCTATAGAGATGTGTTTAACAAATTCAAGTAACTATTAATTTCTAACTCTGCACATACAAATTTTATCAAGGCCTTAATAAATCCTCAGACCTTGTGGATTCCAAGTCCTCTGGTTTTTAATAATATGATCATATCCAGAATTGGTTTGGTATGTAAATGTAGCAAAGTAACYTGTTCAGAGAGTTAGTTTGTACCTAATGAAATGGCTACATAAATAAATTTATCTTTTTTTTCTCCTCCAGTATTTTCAAGTAGGAAGAAAGCTTTTAAGGTTTGCAAACAAAAAAAATCCCAAACATTTCTTTCTAAATACCTAATAACAGAAACAGAAAATAGCACTGTTCAAAGGYTTGTGGACATGGAATTAGCACAGGTAAATCCTACCAAGACAGATTTTTCCCACTTTCACACTACAGACAGGGCAYGCAAATGGACTGAATTAATTTTTCACAACAGTGAAAAGAAGGAGAGAGGTATTTTTAGAAGAGAAATAAAACCAAGGTTAGTTTTTAAGAGAAACTCTCACCTGAGACCTTCTCCTTCCAGGATTCCTACCAATWATCCCTCTTAGCAAATATACATACAAGAAAATCTAAACCCCAAATAAAGGAATAAGAGTAAGGCAAGAGCCTGGGCTGGTAAGGAAGTTGCACAAAGCAAATTAATTACTTTTGTTAGTAGCTGTACACTCTTGGAACCACAACATATATACCTGACCAGCCCAGTCTAAGCATGCAATGACTTGTACAGATATAACCTAATTTATCTTTCATATAAAGCAGAATATATGATTGAACATAAATACCTAAATTTGAGCAGCTACACTACAGCCCATGTTGGGTATTGGATATGAGCAGTTCAGTGACCTACAAAATATGGGCCTTGCTTAGAAAACYGAAAAAATACCTGAAATATTTCAGAGCAGAAAACTACTCAACTCGATTGCATTCAGCATAATTTGGAGACTTCTTTTTGCATATCGTTCCACAATGATTCAAAATCTTCCTCACATCAAACATTAACAAAACAAGGAAATCTTTTATACGTATGTACTGTGATGACGCCATTTGCCTGTTTTGTGCAACTACTGGAAAACACTGAATCTCAGTGAGTACATTACCCCAAACCTCCTCCCTGCTTGTGCTGTGTGGGCTATTTCTTGTCTTACTGAGCAGCCTAACTGGAAACTCCTCCCTTTGTTTGCAAATCCTCCATCTCACTAARAGAAGAACTCCCACATCAGTAAATACTACCTAGAACCCATATTATTCCACTGCTAACACTGATGGCAATGAGGCTGCTGCCTCATTTTAGCTTCATGTGAGCAGCACAACTCTACCTCAGCTCTGACTCAGACATCCTCATTTTACCATCATTATTCTTCAAACTTTTAGGCTGAGCAGTGTTCTAAATCATTATTACTCTTTGTTTTTTCTTTTAGTTCTTGATTTTAATACAATTACACTTGCTTTGCTAAGAAAAAAAATACTGGTTTTCCACATAATCATGGAATATTTCCCAAGCCTTGTGGCARGATGGGGAATCAGAACATGGAGAGATGCATGTTTTAAAGAACAAGATCAGCAGCCAACTGAACACAGTAATACCAAAGTTCTTAACATAAATGGGGAATATGAAAATAACTACTAAAATTTGTGCAACAGTTGTAACATTTGATTTAAATTGTCTATGTATATATATTTAATATGTTAGATACTAAAGGAATCTGAACAGTATAAAAATTAAAAGGAAAACTATATTAACATTTGACTAGTAAGGAGGAAATGACTGGCTATAATTAAGGCAAATGAGTAAGTACACTACATTTCCATTTACAATACAGAAACTTATACATTGTCACTGGATTTGGAACATTTTATGCTAAAATCTTTCTTAAAACAGACAGGTGCCATCTCCACTCAACGGTGGTTAAATCTCATGGCAGTAGTACGTGCATTAAATATGACCAATGTTAACAGGAATAAAGGTTATTTTCTTTTAGACAGCAGCATTCAGAAGAAGCAATTCTCTCTAATTGGCTTCTGCCTACCAGCACCTACTCTGTTGGTGATGACAGAGGCACAGGAGCAGTGCTGCCATGCAGTACACCAGCAGGGTAGATGGTTTGTAACAAGAAATGAAGATGAGACATCTGAAAGTCTACTGGCACTCTTACAGTGCAAATTACAAAGCAGTTTCTGAGAAAAACGGAAGTTACTTTAAATAATTACTAACGTAAAGTCATAAAATGAAGTCAGGTAAACTGAAATTGATAATTGAAGTTGATGCCCCTCCTTAAGAAAATTAACTCTCTGCTGTCACAGGCATGTTTTATGAAAAATCCTTTCCTTAGGATTTTTTCTCCTGAAAAGCTGAGAGGCCTCAGGAACAAAATGTAAACATTGATTATCTGCTGCTGTGGAATGCAACAGGTGCATCTGTGATTGGCCTATGTTGATATTTCTAATTCATGGCCAATCACGGCCCGGCTGTGTCYGGACTCTGGTCAGACACAAGGTTTTATCATTCCATTCTTTCTCCTTCCTTGCTAGCCTTCTGATGAAATCCTTTCTTCTATTCTTCTAGTATAGTTTTAATATATKATTTACTTTTAATGTAATATATATCATAAAATAARAAATCAAGCCTTCTGAAACATGGYGTCAGATCCTRGTCTCTTCCCTCATCCTGGGACCCCTGTGACCACCACCACACTCTGCTGCAAGGAATCTCCTTGGTTTCAGCAGCCAAGCAGCCTCTATTTCCCTTTGGCTCCCCAGCAGTAGCCTGAGAGCAACCCAACTGACACCTACTGGGCAATATTCTCCTTCTATGTCACTGGCCAAACGGAACAATCCTCTCAGAAAAAGCACATCTACAGCCGTCCTGATGCACACTGCACCCACGTTCCCTGCAGTGCTGCCCAGCACAGCTCAGGGGCTCCATCATTTCCCTCTGGGCAAAATGGACAAAGCCAAGCGTGCCATGGGAGGCAGGAGGAAACCTCCTTCAGACCTGTGGCCTACCAGTTATTCCCTCCTAGTGGAACAKCAAGAGCAGGATGTGGCAACACAGGGAACTACCAGATTACTCCAGCTGAGCCTGTGCCTTCTCTCCTGCTTTTCAGTAATGTAATTTAAAGTTCTCTTCTGTAGACTGTAAACAGGTGCATCAAAAACTAAGAACAGCCACGTCCAGAGGAATCCTCACACAGTTCTTCAGGTAAGAGCAGTCCATTACACACTCCACTTTCAACARATTTATTATCCCTTCTCTTTATTCTCCCAAGTGTTTTGCTGTTGAATCAGTTGAGCAGGTTTTACAAAACTTTGCCTTCCTCCTGAAACTGTTTCAGGAACTTTAATAGTGGTGACTAAACGTTAACACTCACACACCAGCTTCTAATTAAAAGTGTTCATGGGTGTTGTTTCTGTTTCAAATCTTTTTGTAAAAGCTTCACCACCACTCTGCAACCTCTCCTTTACCTTTTCAGTTTCCCTATATTTGTAGCAAAAAGTCCCAAGGCTGCTTTCAGTATGCAATTACAGAACAATGTTATCCTCTAACTGCCTTGGACAGCTTTTCATGAAACTTGCTCTCACCAATCCATCACTATTAGCAATGCATTAAAATGTATTTTTAGCCTCATTTCTTATGGAAATGAATCTTTCCCACCTGCTCCAGCCTTCTCTCAGTTTGTATCTCCTTCCAATATACCCAGGGCCAGCAGGAGAGGGTTTTCARTGACATATATGAGAAAGGCACTTGGCATTTTTAATTGGAGCCCCTTTAAATATTGTTTGAAAAACTGTTTATGACCAGTAAGTCAGAAAAAAACCAAAATTACTTCAAAATTTGTGTTTTCACMAAATCCTTGCCTCTACAAATCTGTCCTGCCCAGCACTGATTGCAAAGCCAATACTTGCTGTACCTGTGAARAATTAGCTAGTTACTTACCAAAACRCARCCATGTATTTCAAAAAGGCTAGAACATTACATTTAGAGTGAGATTTTTTAAAAATTTCTGGGGGTGTGGTCKTGAGGATTTGAGTAGAGGTAGATTGAGAGTTTAAAATCCATGACAAAAATCAGTCTTGATTTAAATTTTGGCCCAAACCTTCTTCTGCTTTGTGGTTTACACGCTTCTGTTTGATATTTAGGTAACTCTGAGCAAGTTGCTCTTGCATCAATTTCTTCTATATTGTTCACTTTTCATGTTTCTCCAAGACTGAAATTAATTCTCATGTAGTAAAATCCAGCACAATTTCTTCCACAAAGGGAACCACAATTACACCCCTGCCCACAGCTTTGTATATTAATTTTTGTTACTTTTGGGGTCAGCTGTGTTTCTATCATTATTAAAACAAATTCATTCTGCTSTTTCCTTAATAATGAGAAGAATAGCGGATTTGTCTTTACAAACAAGCTGTGGGTTGCTGGTAGATAAAACCAGCACTGGGAGATAAAAGAAACAATGGGAATGATTCCACTGATTGATGAATGGAAAAAGTATATGGGATAAAAATATGGACTGGGAGATAAAAGAAACAATGGGAATGATTCCACTGATTGATGAATGGAAAAAGTTATTTGCTTTTAAAAATAAACTTTAGGTTTGCTGATAAAATGAAATTAGACATTGAAAGATGAAAGAAACAGTAGAGAAGAAAAACCCCTGAATTACATAAGAATTAAAAATTCAAAGGGAGGGTTTTACATTAGAGGAGAATCTCTGGTATCAGGCATTCTGGGAAGTCTGAACCTCTCAAGTACCTCAGCCAGTGGAGAAAGAGAGAAGGGAAACGTGGCTGGGAAATTGGGATAAAAGGAGGCTGCATCCTCCAAAAATTGGAGAGATCCCAGGGGAATGCCCCATGGCCTCTCCCTTAATTCAAATAAAGTAAAAGGACTCCTCTGTCTCCTTTTTGGACATAAACCTTTGGTGTTTGTGTATTAATTTTCTTAACAATAACTTCAAGTATTTAGTTGTTTTTCTGGGGGGGACTGAGACCTGTGCTTCTAAACCTGGACAGGAGACAGTAATATGCACATGTCAATCAACAATAATTGGCATCATGTACAGCATGAAGCACCTGGGGAACAGCACTACAGCAATCACAGATGTATCTATTCACAGTAATAATATTTTTTCTCAGCTCCCTATTTTGAATAAAGCATCATGAGTTACACTGCAAACAGTGCTTCAAAGCCTTACATTTATTTACAGTCAGTAGTTCATCCCCATCCACATTCTCCATAAATACACTACCAGTACAATTTATTGCCATTTAATCTTCCCATAAGCAATGCTACAGCAATCCCATAAACRACTGATTTAAGCCCCCATAGCACATCCATGTAAGTATTAGAATTATCCTGCTATTTTACTCAGGCTTTAGAAAGCTGTATGTTGTGGTYAACCAGTGTTTCCTGCACTAACAACCTAGACTCTTACTAGAATTTTACTCCCCTGACCATATAGCTTGGATATTATTCACATCCTCTTATCCACCTGGAAATGCCATAAACATAAACAACTAACTGTACCTGGCAGCCTGAGAAGTGTGGTTAAGTTGGTATCAAAAAGTTCATTTTTCACTGRAGAGTATTTCTTTCTTAATGGTACCAGAATGACACTCAGTTCACACAGAGCATCAGTGACCTCTGCCAGAGGCTGCAGCATCCCTCAGATTTTAGAACACAGGCTGTAACAAAAGGAATTGCTGAATTCTTTCCTGCTTTACACAAAATTCACAGAGGCCCATTCTGAAGCATGCTGACACCCCAGGATAAGAGTTTTCACACCACTCTTCTGATTCTTCAGATTATTTTTATGGGGATAAACTTGCCAGTAATGTCAGTGTAAGATTTTTCATACTGGTTTTTGTTGCAAGGTATTTTTGGGGTTGATCTGTAGAAAATGCAGCCTCATCAGAAGCAGAAGTTTTCTTCACACTTTAAGGRTGACAATTTCCAAACTCTGAAAACCAGCCTGTCTGGTTATCCTGAGAAACACACTGACAGCTTTCCTGAGAAATCCTCTGCTAGGCTTTCAGTTGCACAGAATTATAGAATCAATTAGGTTGGAATAGACTGTCAGGATCATCGAGTACAACCTATACCCATCCCCACTTTGTCAACCAGACCAGAGCACTGAGTGCCACGTTCAGCTGRTCCCTGAACAGCTCCAGGGATGGGGACTCCAGCACCTCCCTGGGCAGCCCCTTCCAATGCCTCAGCACTGTTCCCACCAAGAAATTCCTTCTAATGTCCAARCTGAACCTCTCCTGGCTCAGCCTGAGGTTGTGTCCTCTTATCCTGCTCCCCACAAGCCAGGAAAATTAACAATTCTAGCAAAGCCCTTCTTCACACAGTCTCATAAAAGCTTGGAATCATGTGATTGTTGGGGACAACATTGAGAAATGGAGTTCTAAAACTTAYTTTTTTAAAAATGCATTATTCATCTCAATGAATTTACATACCTGGCCCACTAAAGACTTTGGTTCATTCCTTAGACGAGGGATGCTGCTGATCACTCTGGTGCAGTCTTGCCTCACACCAAGAATTCCCAGAGACTGAGCACACAAGGTGTTCCCAAACACTGTTTTTCAGCTGATGCTTTTCTAAGCCTGTTTTACAGCTATTATTGCTCAAATCAAGACAGCACATACAAATGTAACAGTACCGACTTCTAAGAAAACTCTTATTTCTAACAGAACTGCTTTGTTCCATAAACAGTGGAATTGGAAAAAAARACAGTGAAAGAATGGATGTTTTCTGCTTCTTGACATTAACAAGAAGTTAAAAAGAAATCACTACTGAATGATGGAAAGAGATAGGAGAAAAATTGCTGTCTGTTCCAACAGAGCAGAATTGTGATTTATTCCCACCCACTCGTTACCTCTTATTTTATTTCTTATACCAYTCTCATATCTAATAGATGAAGAGCAGTGTAAGTCACCCATCCTGGATATTGGACAAAGTGGGACTGCTGAGATMAGGAGCACAACTTAAAAAATAAATTAAAAAATAATTAGGAGCAACTTAAAAAATAAGTGTAATGGAAATACAGCCCAGCAAGACCAAGCTCTCCATGAGGGTGCKATGGGTGCCACCACTGCACCAGCAATGGCAAACACAGGCTCCAGCATTTGTTCCACTTGATTTCATTTACTCCCATATTGTTCAACCTTTCACACAGTTAAAATCTCTCTTTTGGAGTAGAACTCTGAGTCTTGGAAATAGTTTTTGTTGATCAAAATCCTTGGTTTGCAACAGTCATTAGTGCCATGGAGACTTGCAGTTCCCACTTTAAACTAAAAAGTAGAAAATGTGCTATGTGACACCTTGTTYTTAGGAGGAACCACCTAAACACACCTTTGAAAAGAATTCAGACTTCCATTAGTTTCAGTCCCCTCTTCCAACAGCTCTTCCTCTCATTCTGCTTCCACCCAKAATGCTCTCAGGACAACATGGAGCACTGCTTGCTTGAAAAGCCTGAAAAAACCTGGCTGCAACTACATGGAAAAGGGAGAATCAGAAAAAGAGAAGAATGACAAAATAAAAAGAATTTAAAAAAAATATATAAATGAATGAAAACAATAGGAGGAATGAAAACAACAATGAAAGCATTACATTGAGCGGATAACGGTGTTCCTGTCAGCAGTGTAACCATCAGTTCCAGGGAGACAACATAACAATCAGAAAGTGAATTTGGGTTAAATAACTGTAATCCCTCTCTTGGCTAAAAAAACAATCCTCACGTAAAATATGAGTTAGAGGAAAATAATCAAATTTCAGATCTCAGTGAGTTTACAGACTATCTGTGAAGATGATTTACTTGTTTTAGTACAAAATCCACAGTTGCTGAGTCACCTGTATGAGATTTTGGGTTGCTCAGCAATCCTYAAAAATCAGGCCAGGTCTATTTAGGAGCTTCAAGTGAGTGTTTGAYAATTTTACTTTAAATCCCCAGATATCCAAGTGCTGTTCTATCTCTGCAGCACCTCAAAGAAGTTCACAATATCCAAAGCTCTAAAAGGCATGAAATACAATTTTTGTCTCCAAGAGCCCTAGCTATTCTTGATTATTTATTGCCACTCTCACAGCCATTTGAGAATGACCTTTAAATATCAAGATCTTTCCCTGTGGATGTCTACCTTACAATACTGAAGTTTGGAAGAGGAGCAGTGAGGTTACTGATGTGCCAGGYATAGGGAACCTCTGAGAGACAAATAAAGACCACCAAGAAGTGCAAAATTGGTTAAAACCCATCTGGATCAGCTTTTGGTCATATCTTAATAAATGGGGGGGTATGGGGGAAAGGTGGATTTATCTTAGATATATTACAGGACAGAGAATCTTTTCCTGAAATATGAAAAAATATTAGCTGAAGTTTAAACAATATAAAGAGAATATAAGCTTAGAGACTGAGAAGGTGCCAGAACAGATCGAATTTAGATCATCAGATATTTTCTTCAAGATAAAAGTAGTAATACACAACCAAGTAGAAAAAGTGATTGRTTGAAACCASAAAAAAAKCCATCTTTTTTTTCTAAGTAARTTTTAGTAAGAAAATTTAGGAATTAAAAAAGCAACAAGCATTTTTAAGTAATTTTCCCCTTCACAGTCTAAATAAATTATTWTCATAGGYAAAAAAAAAGAAAATTARAGAAATTAAACCTAGTAAAGGTGAATATAACTAAGCTGCTTCTCTTTTCTTTCATGCTCTGCCCTACTGAGAGGAATAAATTAGCTAATCAGAAGTGTAAAGAAAAATTGCTCCAGAAGCCAATATTTGATAACAAAAGAAACACCCTCACAAATAAGGCAAAGGTTTTAGGCAAAATATTCTGACCACAGCTCAAACTTACACCTTTCCARAGCTTCCCACACTGAGTGAAGGGAATGAATGCTTTGCAGTACCACTGATTAAAATCCATTTTGTCATTGGAGGGGTCAGTGCTGGTGAAAGGATTGCTCTGGTTGTGCTTTGTTCTGTTTGCTCCAAGGTGTTGGTAACAGCTACTGGATGAGTTCCAATCCCAATCTGGAGTTCATTCCACYCTCCCAGATGGGATCTCTGCATGTGACAGCCTGAGGAGGAAGGACATTCTCCTTCACCCTAGCTCAGAATGGATTTGTGCCTTTTCCTATGCACTTACATATACTTACCTATACATATATATATTTATATACACACACACATATAGGTAAGTACACTTATCTATACCTTACCTATATCCTGTATTTACCTCCTGTGACTTACCTAACAATGAAATGAGTGTGAATGGAACACTGCCCATTTTTACATACATAAAGCACATGTTTTACTAGATATTTGAATATTTCTTGTTCTAAAAACAAGAGTTCAAACCAAAAGCAAAAAGAAGGGAAGTGCCCTTTCTATCAGTGTTGAAAGCAAGTTTTCATCATGCTGGTTTATCAAAACTACTCATCTGTTAGGAGAAGTAAACAACTGGGTCTATGTTCAATGTTAGTGACGTTACAACTAAAATATTTATAAATACTATGAACATGTATTTTTATTAGGGTTCAGAGCAGAGAATCTGCTACCAACCTTCTGAACCAGGCCTAAAAACTTGAAGTTATCAAACCAGGATCCAATTCCATGGCACAAAATATTGAATTCCATTCTAAAACTAACTGTGAATTCATCAAACTCCAAGAAGAATGGAATCTAAATATAGCACAATGTATGCTAATATTGCCCTAATTCTGAAAGGAAATGATTAATAAGAAAGCAGGTCAACTCAAACACTGCCAGAGATGCTGCTGCAAAGAACCAAAAGAAGTGAAGAGATTGAATCAAGAGAAATCATTCTGTTCACTTCTAACAGCAAAAGCCACAACCTGAACTTGATTTAAATGCATGAGGTTATTTTGTTGTGGACAATGGCAGAAAAATAATAAACTAAAGTGTGGCCAACAACCTTCTGTTATTCACAAAGTTTTCACAGGATGGAAGAAGGCTTCTTGCAGCAACAGCCAAGGAAACAAATATCTAACACCATAAACCAGTTACAGAACAGTTTTCTGGTTTTAAGATTACAGTCCTAAAGAAAAGAAGGTTTTTCATAAGAAGCCTCCACCCCCACACTCCCTATAGCAGTTGAGATTCGAACTCTAATTTTGAATTTTCAAATGGTCCATCAGACAAACTGGACAGTAACACCTCACAGCAACAAAAGTGAGACTGAATTTTTCATCTAGTCATGGAATGGCTTAATGCCTTTCATATGGTCATATTTCACTCCAAGYAAAAATTAAATATCCTGTTAAATTTTTAAAAAATCAAAGCAATGCAATTTGGGGSGAAAGGGAAGACTCAACAAAGAAACTAAAATAAAATTTAGCCAAACTCTTTGGAGATACAAAGTAGAGATATAACATTTTTAAAAGTATAACTCGAGGATATTTGAGCTTTTCTGTGTTTACAAAGAACAAACTATATTGAAAGGATTTTTTTTTACTAATATGAAATACTACAGCATAATATTCCTAGAAACTAGTGTTTTTACATGCACAAAAAAATAAAGCTGTTTTCAAATSCTGCCTGTCGATTAGCTCACTGCAAAAATAGACAGCAAATGTGAAGTGCAATGTAGCAAACCAGAGCTAAGTGCTCTCTCCCTTTCCTCTTTCACAGTCTATGATTTTTTAGCAGCATTTTTTTAACAGAGATGAGAAATGGGATTTTTGGTACATATGTTAACATATTGRCTCCAGCTGAGCACACAAACACAGATGCACATTTGTTTCATTAGCAATGCTCCTGCTCCACACCAGGCTGCTGGGAAGGAGATCTAGTGAGTCACGGGTGTAGCTGCAGAAAAAAATCAGTTCAGGGCTTGCCATATCACTGTTAGGCTGAATATGCAAAAACTGAGTCAAACTTCCTTAAATTCCAAGGTTCCCCTGAGGGAATGGGAATTTTCTTGCAACAGGAATGAAGGGTGAATATAACTGAGTTACATTCACCTGTGCTAGGTTTGATTTGTATAAGAATGTACATAACTAATGACACTAACACACAATTATACTTAAAAGCTGCAGAAATGCTTTTGGATAAAAATATTGCCAAGTTTTGATGATTTCTAGACTGCAGACATTGTTAGGAGACATATTAGAAATGCCTGCCAGTGCCCACACCTTCCTTTTTCAGTACTTTAAACTGGCAGTGACAACAACATTTCCAGAACTGCAACAGAAAAAACCCTACAGTATAATCCAAATATCCACCTGAATCAAGATTTTCTGTACAAGCACTTTTCTTTTCAAATAGTAATTACTCTATAAGAAATAAACAAAAATACTCAGGGTCTTGCTGGCTTCTGCAAGCACGATGAGAAATTGCACTCGATGAAAATGAAAAAGACAAACTCAGTCATCAAAATAACTTAAACACTGACATCCAAAACTGTAATTTTGCCTGACATTTTCCCATCTTTTCCACAACATGAAGAAGAGCAATTCAAGCTAGCCTGAAGATGCAGGAGTACATTGAGCTGCAAAACAGGAAAACAAACCGGAGCACAGAGAATCCACTTCATGATTTAAGTACTCAAGTCTACCAAAGGATGGACCAAGAATAAAATATAAAATAAAATAAAATAAAATAAAATAAAATAAAATAAAATAAAATAAAATAAAATAAAATAAAATAAAATAAAATAAAATAAAATTTTATTCACAGAGCATAACTATCAATACTGGCTTTAAAAGCAAATTAGAAGATGTCATTAGGGGCAAACCTATGTTAACTGATCAATTTTAAAATGAAAAATTAAGATGGAACAGCCTTCCTCTCTAAAAAACTAACAAGGATATATAGTTTTGGAGATTTGCTGACAGGCAGAGCTGTTTCCAATTCTATAAATACATCAGTGACAGTTCTTTGCAGATCTAGTTTGGTTTTATTTATTGCTAGATAACACATCATTTCAGAAAACAGATAACATTCTGCTGATTAGGAGTGGAAGAATGTTGCTGGATGGGATCCTCATCATGGCTCATTAGGGTACTGGCCTCAGCTTAGCTGTTCTTCATTATTAACTTTGGGGACTGCAGGAATACTTGAGAAAATACCAGTTATTTGMTGGCAACTGTAAACTATGTGTTGTCAGCCATAACAGGCTGTCAGGCAGAGAGATTTTACCAAGGATTTTTTAATTCCTTTTCGAATACAACACTTTTCTCCTATCCTGCAGGTTTGATACAATTTGCCAGTGGCACGCAGAAAGGAAGGACTTGTTGGATTTCTGCTGAACCAACTGCAGACTGGCTGGGGCACTCAACTTACCCRGTGGGGAGTCAGCAACCCTGCTTGTGCACCATCCCTTTTGGCTTCTAAAAAACCCTGCTATTTACATGGGGGTTAAAAAGCACTTTCTGCCTTGACTGCCTATAAAACAGCTTGGCTCTAACCTACTATATATATATATATATATATATTTAAAGTATATCCCTAAACACTTGATCTCTGAACTAGCAATACAGTCCCCTTCATAACTGCTTTGTTGGTGCTTTTCCAAAAGGTATTTTGCTCCTGWAGCAGGAAAAGCTGGAGACAGCTGATGATAGTGACACTTCCCCCACTGCCACCTTACACACACACATACAAAGACACACTCTTCCCTAAACCCTCTGGAATTTTTAACCCACTTCAGCTTTTATCACCCAGAGAATTTCTGGTCAATGCATCCCATGATTCACTATACACACAGTTTGTTTTCATAGTGCTACCTTCTTTTTTTTATTTTGGTTGTTTGGTTTTTTTGAAACAGTGAATAATTACASCCAGTTCTCCTCCAGGACAATCCCAACCTCACAGATTTCTCAAACTCCCCTGTACCTTAATCCTCTTTTCTAACTTGGAAAATCCTAGAGACTGACTCTCACTTTGCCATGCCTCAGAATTCCTTCCAGCTGTGCTACCATGGACAAGTCACAGCTGGGGTTCAAGGTCTAGGCACATCATGGTGATGGTAGAGATGATTTCCAGTAATCTTATTATTATTTTTATAATTACCAATATCTCGACACTTTTTGGTAAGCCATGGCTCCTTAAACTACTATCTCTATAAGGTGATGTACAGAAACCCAAAATTCCCTGACAGAAAGCAGARTGAATTAATTTTATCATTGCATGAAAAGCAAGACCTGCTTTTCTTCAGAATTAATATTTACATTTAGTCTCTTGAATTTCATCTGCCCCTGGGAATCCAAATCTTTTCCAAAACAAATTATCAGCAGGTATTCTTCACATACAACACATTTCAAATGTCTCTATAKCATTGGAAAGAATTTTCATCTTGGTATAATTTATTTTTAAACAAAATCAATACCGTTATTACAAGAAAACTTCATTATGGTTTTTATTTTCAAATTACAGCCATTACTAATGCAACAAATTTCATAAAAATAAGATGATCACTGAAGTCCAATTGTATCAATGACCAACCATCACAGACATACTTTTCCCAAAAAAGGGGGGGAAGTGGACAGAACTTCCAGCAGCATTTAAGCAATAACCTTCTTGTTCCACCATTAGAACCAGAGGAAATACAACAGACAGATAAATTATCTCCATAAACCCCATCCAAAATACTGATTCACCACCAAAATAGTTTCTTTAGTTAGCAACATTTACAAACGAAATCAGAGGCAGATGTTTCAGCCCAACAGAGGATGTCAGAGAACTTATCTGTCACTGATGCTCTTGCCAAGACACCTGAAATGTGGAGAACGAGGCACAGCAATCCTTCTTTCAGACACAATGAAATGCAGCCTGAGTACATCTCAGACTGGYTGCAGTTCCCTTCAAGGACATGACCTTTCCAATACTCCAAAAAGGTTTTTGCACTAGCCAWGTGAAGAACACAGCTACAAAACAGCAAAACTGGATTGAAAACTCCAATTTAAAAGTGAACTTCCAAATTTCAAAAGCCGGAGATCAAGTAAAGCACAGCCAGAAAATGGAAATAACGAATTGGTTAGAAGCTCCCAAAGTAAGAGATCACAGAAAATATGGGAGTCCTGAGTTGAAAAATCAAAAAGCTTGAACATAATTTCATTATGTCAGCATGTAGTTCTGCTTACARGTGTTAGATTTCTTTCTTTTCTGTAAGGCAGCATGAGATAATTGCCTGGACAATATAAAATACCCAGTATTACAGGGAAAGTAGTTTTGGATAAACACCTTGCATTTACAGRCTGTGTTTGCCAGCTTGGCTTTGGTAATTTCAGCACACACTTAGAACTTATCCACCTTGAACCACWAATAGTCCCCAAAGCCCCTGAAATGCAGGAAAAGCTGCCACTGGAACCTTGCCTTATATGACTATTTACAGTCCTTATGTACATACAGTGGCATTAAAACTCCCTATAAAAAATGCACTGCCTGAAAATCTACCTGATTATAATGAAATTCTTGTATGAAGATCCTTTTGGCATGTTGAGGGCACAGATGAAAACCAGATTACTCTGTTCTTGGCCTGATAACAACTCATTACTCACAGCATATACATCTCTCTTTCTTTTCATTACAACAAATTTCCTTACCATTAAAAACCCTGATAACCACAGCTCRGAAAAAGTCTTGCTGAGGCAGTTTAAGGCATTATTGCCCCTATCTGTCTCTCACCCCCTCTGTAGAGAATGACAGGCACATGCATAAGTTCAGCCCCACACAGCAGTACCCAAAGCTGGGTTTGTGCAGAGCTGCCAATGACCCCAAACAGCTGAGATACCAGGAGGTTTTAGGAAAGCCAGCATCGTTCCTAAAGCAGAACAAATCTATCACAGYAAACATCGTTTGTCCATTCACAATTCCAAATTTAGCTGCTCCACAAGAAGGAATTCTCCATAATACCTGCACAAGCATACACAACACTGGAAAGATGATACAAGGACTGGAAACCCTCYCCTGGGACAGGTATTTGAAGATGTTCCTGCCTAAAGTGTATGAAATTTGAACATGTTTTCAGAAGTAACTTGGGACCCTGTTATACTTGCCCAAACCACTACCTTGTCCCTCATTTAAATATCTCATTAAATGGACTTTTTCCATGATGAGAAGAATTTCTGCTTACTGAAARAATATATAGAAGAAGGAAAAGACATTTCATTAAAGGAAACAAAGAACAATGCTGTCAAGTTGCAGAAGTGCCCTCAGATGATGACACCGACATCTTTGAGCTTCCCCTTCTCAAAAGCTTGGTGTTTGTCTCTTTTTCTAACACTGCCAGCTGTCAATTTTAGATTGTAAGCTTTGAGGCAGGGATGAACATTGCACCGGATAAAAAAGAAACTCTTTTCCCTGGTAATCACTGCACTTAGAGAAGTTTCATTTTGCTCCCAGTCACCTTTTTTTTTTGTCCAGACAGAGTCACATGGTGTTTAAAATGACTCCCTGCAGCCCTGCTGTCACAGTCTGCTCCAGAGGGTTAAGGCTGGCAGCAGGCAGCGGAAGACTGGGATAAAGTCCCAAAGATTTTACTGCCTGAAATTACTTTMCCTAGCCACCCATCAGTGCAGCTAAAAGCACTAAGGTTTCCTTAGATTCATCCTACCTTTCACAGTACTTGCACAAAGGAGGAGCCTAAAGAAATTATGGATGTAAAAATGAGGGGTTTTCAGTATTTTCCCAGGGCTGTGCTGGGCCATGGAGCCATTAACAGCTTCTTCTCCATTCACATCCCACTCCTTCAGCACTTACAGCCCATGGAGCTCAGGGGATTGTCCTAATATCAGATGGGGAAAGGAATAATTTCTTTACAGAATGACTAGAAAAAAACATGTGTAGGAAGCTCCTCTTAAATAGCCTTCTACATTGCTTTCATGCCATCAACAATAATGGCACAGGCTTTGGTTAAAAATGCTGAGATCTATGTATAAATTCAGTACATACTTAGAATAAAATTGTYTATCTCTGTAAAAATGGGGGAAGGAAATCAGGTTTACTTGAACTCTATATTTGGTTTAGCAAAAAACATGCAATCTTTGGAAAGGCCTTCCTTTAAGCAATGTTCTAGGCAACACTGCAAATGACAGGAAAACACCACCTCAGTGATGCTGCCATTTCTGGAAAGGTCTGCTAATTAACTGGCACCTAGTTAACCGAGCAGTTTTTGGTTTGGCCACTCAAATGACATAACATGAAAATTTTCAGTGAAAAAACCCCAACAAAATCAATCCAATTCAGCTCTTCAGCAGAAAGATGCATCCATAAGAAAAAGAGGGAACAAGGGGKAGGGATGAAATCAAAGCCTTAAACTCCTCCTTTTGTTGACAGGGACAACAAYAATGAAAGATCTGCAAATCAGCTGGTCCTAGTGGATGGCTGGGGAGGCCACTGCCACCTTGAGTGACATTGCTCCCCCACAGCAACAGCAGCCTGCTGAACCCTGGCACTGCTCCCTGGCACACTCAGCTCCAGAGCCTGGTGCTGCCCAGCGTGCTGCAACTGAGCTGGAAAGCTGCTGAAGGGATATTCCCACCCTGGGAACAGCAGGGCTTGGCCTCAGAGARGCAGATCCCCAGCATCCCAACACCAACTCTCAAAAAGAAAGAATCTGTGTATTTATGTGTTAGCTACAATTGTAATATGGAAAGAGAAACTGGCTCCACGTTGAAATGAAATAGCTATTGAAATAACTCATCAATAAATCTTGATTTTTATAATATTGACTGCTAAGTTCATTTACTCATAAAATGACATTTTACTGCTTTTGCTGAGTGTAAGCAAAAAGAAAGAATCTGTMTATTTATGTGCTTAGCTACAATTGTAATACGGAAAGAGAAAACGGCTCCACGTTGAAATGAAATAGCTATTGAAATAACTCATCATTAAATCTCAATTTCCAATATTGACTGCTAAGTTCATTTACCCATAAAAGGACATTGTACTGCCTTTGCTGAGTGCAAAAACTAAGTGTACTCAAGGATATTTCATTGTCAGACACTAATGAATGAAAATTAATCAGAAAACCAATAAACTCACTATTTTTAAAAGCATGAGGTACTCTACTCTTACTAAACTACCTGTGAAAGGCAGGTCAATAAAGCAACTTTCCCAACTTTTCAACAGAGGAAGCACAAAGACTGCACAAAAATAAAACTTGCATAGTACCTCAAGCTTTACGAAGTACAATTACAAAATGGATTTTTAAGTAGAAACAGGGAAAGAATATCTTACTATAAGACAATAAGTAAACCTTAAAAGATATAAATGTGTTTTTCATCACTGTAGTTCTCTTTTCTGCTAAATAGTATTTTAAGAAGAAATTTACTTAGCCAGAAAATAAGGGAGCACATAGAATTTAGTGAAGAAAAAAATACCTCTCTGGTAGTTCTGCTGCCATTACACAGTTGTTTTGACTTTTCCTTAGGCTGCAGACATGAGGTTCCAAAAATGSTAAGGTAATTGACCTTGACATTGCCCCTGATATGCTGCAAACATAAGTATTCCAGAGAAATGTAACAGCACAACATAATCTACCTGCCTAAAGGAGTTTTTTGTATATATATTTATATTTGTTTTGTTTATCTYTCAGGCACATAGCTTCATTTCTTTTGTTTAGTATTTTACATCTCTTTCCTTTTCATTACCTGTATTATCAACAATGGTTTTTTCACATCAGTTTCTTTAGTCAGTGTCTGGTCTCCTATTTACCAGGTATTTCATAAATCATAAAGATCCTCAGGCACATGAAAGTGGGAGCCAGCTTTAAAAGCATCATTGTTTAATCAGGTTTTCCTACAAGAAAATGCAGCTTTATATAATAACAGAATGAAAATCAAAAATGACAGATTGAGTGACTGGAATTTCTGTGACTTTTTTAATCCATTAAAATGCCCAGCCTTCTAATTCTGGAAGAGAATTTGGCACCAGCTGGAATCCTCAGACAGCATTAGTAAACAGTAACAAAACGTCCCTCAAATAAAAATTTTAAATCATGAGTTTAGAAAACACTTCCATAAAATGAAACACACATGCTAAATTGAAAGATTCACGTGACTGACCAAGTCAAATCCTGTCACCTGGGAAACAGAAAGAAGAAAAGCAATACTTAAATCTGCTGAGGATGTTTCATTTGACAGATTCCAGGAGACTTGTAAAGAATAGGGTGAAATGTGACTTAACAGCAGCTGAAAATCAGAGTCCAGGGAAGCAAATTAGTGTTCCAGCACCAACAACATGAAGCCAGTGTTCAACAAACCAAAAAACTCTTAAAAGGAGGTGAAGAACCTTGGAACTTTGGTTCCAGGGTACTGGATTTCTATCATATTCTCTCCCTCCAAGAACAGCCTGAGGAAAAAGGCAATCTCTAYTTCCACCTGACAAATCCACACACTAAACATGATGGCAAAGAGGAACAGATTGCTGACTGTGCCCCTCAGGGTGAGCAAACTTTGAGGTGCAGCCCCTGATGCCAAGCCCTACCCCTGACCCTCCATTTTCAGGCAKTAAACCTTGAAGTAGCTGCACATCAACTGCACTTGCTGAGGGCACACAAACAGGGTTCAACTAAGGCACAACTGAGCCAAGTGAGTTTGCTCAGGTGTTTGACACATCTGGAGTTCCAGTACCACAGTCACAACACATCTGCTGCCCACAGCCTGGGCTCACTCAATGTCAGATTGACTTTAAGCACCTGCTAGAACTTTRCTTGGATTCCAGAAGGTCCCACAGAAACTTGCCACCAGAAACYCCAATGAAAATCAGAAGCTCTGAGTGGTCAGCTCTGGAGCATAGATATAAAATGACTTTACTGGTAAGAAACTAGCCCTGGGAATTGTGAGAAATAAGATATTTCGTTGCTCCCTGTCTAAGCCATGCTTGGAAAAAACGACAAAAAAAAAAGACAAAACTGAATTAATCCAAGTCATGTTTGTAGGAAGAGTRGGGGTTACACAACCAAACAGAGCAGCAGTGAGCCAAAAGAGCCTCCTGAAATAAACATGAACTTGGCAAAAGAAGGCAGCAAATACATTCCTGTAGACATGGAGCATTATGAGATCCATACAAAGGACACTACTCATTTTTCCCTAATATCTGTGAGAGCTGGATGTCAGCAACAGCTCAGCTCAAGGAATGTTTCAATGAATCTACTTTGAAGATGTACAATGCCAGAAACCAGAGTATGAACATTTTAGACATCAAGTAAGCAGCTTTGAAATTTGGATTTGAAATTGTTCACTCAAGTCCTAACCCAAAAGGACTTTCCCAGAGAACAGGGTGTAACATCAGGGAACTAACYCCAAGGCTGAGTTTGATTGACATAATACTACTTTATTCCATTGTTTRAACTTTCTTACAGGTTAAAAAAAATGTATAGGGGTTCAGAACCACCTCAACAGAACAAAGAGTACAGTATTAAGGGAGCTCTAGAGTCAAACCACAAGTGTGCACACGTGGTCAGCTTTCATTACAAAAAGTAATAGGCACAATCTTTACATACGCATTTTGGTGAAAGAAGGAATAATAGTGCAGTGTTAAAAGGCACCAATAATCAATAATTGGGCCTTTTTTAAAAGCCAATAACCATCTAAGAAAATTACATTTGGTTCAAAGTTATAATTTAAATATTGTATTGATTGGCATGCATCTGAACCCCTGGCAATTTATTACACAAACCTTATGTGTGKCCTTGCAAAATCAAAAAGATTTCACCAGTGGACCTGAAAGTCAGTTCAGTACAAAAGGACATACCAAAGCTCTCAGCCTGTATTTAACACCAAACTGTCTTGTTTACCTCCTCTGAGAACACTTGTCTAACAAAGAGCTGCACAGAAGTATTTCTCTTAAAGCAAGTGTAAATTTTTTGATCCTGTAGCATTGACCTACTCCATGTGCTATGAAAACATTAGGCACAGACCACAATTTATGTTTTCTCTTAAAAAAATACAGTATGTGCAAGTGAGGTTCACACAACAGACTGACAGCTACAACAGTAAGCTCTTTAGATTTCCCAAAGTAAAGGGTCAGTTATTTTTAATTTTCTAAGCAGTGCTGAACACTGCTGTGTGCCATTATCATATCTGCATTAGGAGCACCTGTGGAACCAGGAAGGAAAAACTTCAGTACACCCTAAAGGACACTACACCAACACTGTGTGCTGATTGAAATGGGTCAAGAGAGTGAACAACGGGGGAAATCATTGTACATGGGCAGCTGCAGCCAGCCAGGGAGGGCCATTGCTTCCTGCAGAAAAAAATGGTTTGGAACTCAGGTAGCCTCACAGGTGCCCTCAAAGTCACCCACCTGCACACAATGGAACAGAGGGATGCACAGCATGGGAAAAAAGGGGAAATGAGAGGGAGAGCTTCTGTGTAAGTTGTACCACAAGGTGCCAGTTTATCCCAAAGCGTCATGCCCAGGGTAGGGTTTATGCACTGCAGATTTATTGTACAACTGAAATTGTACAATATGTGAGCAAAGGTAGAGCTGATTAMTACCTGCAGTATCTACTACAGTCCTCAAGTATATAATTTATAGATAGCTGCATACTGTGGTGTTGATTGCTTCTTCTTAAATGCATTAAAATTCTGAAGGCTACAGTATACTCTGACACAAAGACAACTTGTCTACGAGGGGGAAAATGTAAGAGAGTAACTAACTAATTTGTTTAACGAGGAACCTCCTCTGATGTGCTAGTTACTTCATGCCCTTTAGAAGATTTTTATTTCTGACTTTCTTCACCATCTCTGTTGAACTGTTCTCCTGACAATTTCACAAGAGTTCAGTGACCCTTCTTACAGCTGCCTTTGCCTTTTCCAAGATCCCTTTTAAAATCACTCTAACACCACAGCAAGCTGTTCAAGTAAACATTTCTCTCTGGCAAGTTTCCAGATACCACAAATACTACCAAAACTCAGCATTTGATTACATGCACCAGWTTTCTTTAAATGGAGCAGGAATTAGCCCGTTTCCTTGGCTTAGGGTCCCGTACATCCCTGTCTTTCAAACACACACAAGATGAACATATTGTCTCTGACAGTCTCCGTAGTCCCAGCCTGAAAACGCTGTTGGAGAGGCTATAGATAACACAGTTGCAGAAACTATTGCTTATAGCAAGCCACGTAGTTAGGAAGGAGAGRGCTGGGTTCTCCAACACCCTGGAGCTCTCCAGCAGAAAGTATATGATATAAGGGAGCCAGAGCACGTAGAAGACGCTGGTTATCCGGAACAGAACCGTGGCATAGCGGCGGTCGGGGCTGTGCCCAGCSTCCCCAGCAGCGTCCCCCTCGTGGTTAGGGAACCGAGCTCTGCGGTCACTGATCTCTTTGGTGTGCTGCCGGCAGATTTTAAAGATGTGGAAATAGGTGAAACAAATGACAAAGGCAGCGGGAGCGTAGAGTAAGCACACGATAAAGCCAGTYAAGTAGGCATTAGTTAGCCAGGAGGTAGCACACCATTCAAAAATATCTCCGTGGTAACCAGGTTTTCCCCAACCGAAAAAAGAAGGCAAGAAGATCAGGCAAGAGTATATCCAGATGAGGCTGATGCAGATTCTCAAGCGACAAGGTGTGACCAGCTGGTTATAGGAGAGAGGCTTTGTTATAGCGAGATAGCGATCCACGCTGATGCAAGCAAGACATGCCATAGAGACGCTTTTGAGCACAGAGATMATGTATCCAAACACTTGACAAGTCAAGGACTCGTGGACACCTGTTGAGTAGTGGAGCAGTGACAAAGTAGGAACCAAGCAGCTGACTCCAACAAAAAGATCAGCATAGGCCATGGTCTGAATAAAGTAGCTGGTGGTGTAATGATGCAGGAGTGGAGCACAGTGGAAAACAAATATCACAGTTAAGTTACCCGCAATAATTAAAAACGTTAGCAAGACAATAACGACTGTCTCAAGGATACAGATGTCAACTGCATTGTAGTGACCAAATCCAAGAGGGCAGGAGAGGCGCTCAGATATGTTCATAACACTACTGCTCATATTCAGAGTCCTCCATTCAATCCATCGGGACTGGTTCATGTTTTGTGCTTAGGGAACAGTGCAATCTGAGCCTTAGTGAGCAGGCGACCTGCTGAACAGCAGCTAAACTCTGCTTCAGCGCCTCACGGTCTCTCCTTGCAGACACTGCCAGTGCTTACATGGGAGAGGATTAGAGTCCCATGGCTGTTGATGCCTCCTCAGCATCAGTGCATCACCTCTGGCA
The DNA here is from genome assembly GCA_002167245.1 of Sporophila hypoxantha. Lineage (NCBI taxonomy): Eukaryota > Metazoa > Chordata > Aves > Passeriformes > Thraupidae > Sporophila > Sporophila hypoxantha. Next base: position 1,913,801 of record NDFG01000154.1, read on the forward strand.
CACCTTGGCTTGAAGGAAAGAACGAAAGAAAGAAAGAGAGAAAGAAAGAAAAGAAAAACAAAAGCCAGAAAGAGAAAGGCCACTGATCAGCTCCTCCAGTGCTCTTGACCCATCTTTAGCAAACACAAGGCACTTCTAAAACAAACAGAAATAAAAACTGACAAAAGAGACACATTCATTTCCCAGGGAAGGAGGGGAGGGAAATCTCTGACTTATTTTCCTGAGAAAGTCATTTACTTTGGAATATACTGGGGAGYGGGAGAGGAAGGGAAGGAGGAACCTCAGTACAGCTCAGGTTTCCTGGACCAGCAGTTACTGGAGATAATCTTTATGCCTTAGTTTAAATCACAGACTGATTGGAGATTAAAGGAAAAAGTTCATCCTTTAATGCTGTCTTTTCTTGTTCGATTCAGAAGATGGTACTCCCATCTTATCCATGCTATTCATTAGAAAGGTAAGGAAAACATCTTTGTCAAGGTTAATTCCAATAGACTCACCACTATTTGGGTATGAATAATGAATTTTATTTAGGGGGAGACAGGTYGAGGGGATGAAGGAGATTTGTCCTCTGGCTCCCAAGAAAGAAAACATACATCTCACATACAATGAGGAAGATCGTGTCTATTCATTTAAAAATAAAAATGATTTAAAAATAGATTTTGGAGACTCATGTCAATATTTACAGTTTCTTTTAAACAGTTATAGTCCATTACAATTATGAATGCCAGAATCATAATTCAGTGTCCCCARAGACAAAATAAATCCTCTTGAATTTAATTTCAGCAATGGCAATTTAAAAGAATCATCTTTAGAAACTCTGCCATATCTACTACAGTGGATCAGGACCCAGGAGTTCATAGGTATATCCATGATATTGCTCACCTCTGTAGCAACAACTGAATCATTTCACAAAACCCCACACAACGAGCTCAGAAACTTCCATCTGCATTCTGCTGGGAAGCTAATGAAATGCTGATTTGACTAGAAAAGCTGCCATTGTTTACTACTCCATTATTCTGTTGCTCAGCTTCATCTTCTCAGGGGTTTAAGGTTTCTATATTTATTAGATGATCTGCATATTAAATAGTTGCTTAAAAAAATTGTTCTTCTATTTGCAGGACATTACCTTGTTCATTTTATTCACAGCTATGGAGAYAGAAAACATTAAAAGCATCTTCTGTGTTCAGTTTTAAGTAAATGCTTGATTAGTTCAGGAATCATTAGGCAGGTAATTAAATGTATATAATCTTGTTTTTTGAAAGGCCCCTAAAACGTTAAAACCATCATTAATCCTAGAGTTCCTGAGACTAGAAGACCAGCAGTGAAAATTAATGAATCCACATAAAATCATCTCCAAGGTCATTCAGCTGGCATTTGCTTTAAGTCTCTTTAAAAGTACCAGGATCTCTCTGATGTTTCTGATAGTCCTTGCCGTGTCTTCAGGACGAATTTCAGACACTAGAYAAGCCAAATGTTCAATTCTGTCGCAGCACTTTGAGAGAAAGCATTCTTTTTGGAGTTAATTTCCTGTCGTGCACCGCCACGCTGTACAGAAAGTCCTTTCAGATTTTATAACATCCCCGAATATTTCCGCCTATTCGCTCCCTTTGTCTATAAGCAACAGAGCACGTACCAAAACCACTCGTTTCTGCGATTCCCTGCTAAAGCAATAGAGAAGCTTTCTCACCTACACGCATCCGCTATGTCCAATACTTGTCAGGGAGTCAGCGCTGGTACCGCGGTGCGGCTGGAGCGGCTGCCGCTGCCTCCCTGCTCCCCCCGTGCGAGCGCTGCCTGCACCTGAGCCCGCTCCTCCTCCTCCTCCTCCTCCTCCTCCTCCCCGCCGCAGCCCGCCGGGCGCTGGAGCGGGGCCGGCCGCTCCCCTCCCCGCTCCCGGCACATCCAATGGCGCCGCCGCTGGCACCGGCAACGGGAACGACACCGGGCACCGGGAGCGGCAATGGGAACGAGAACGGGAACGGGCACCGGGAGCGGCAATGGGAACGAGAACGGCACCGGCAGCGGGCACCGGGAGCGGGCACCGGACCCACGGAGCCCGGTACCCGCGGCCCCCAAACCGCTCCGAGTGCCTCAAGAGAAACCCAACACGTCCCTCCTAGAGAGATGTGCATCCATGATCCAGACATAACCTCATAAACTACCATCATCGCCCCACTGGAACTGTTTGCTGAAATAATCCCATGTTGTTAAGTGGGCATTCACCTTTCAAGGATCACCTGCTGAGGTTTAGCTTGGTAAAGTATCTGCTACAGTGCCACACACATTTTCTAGTCTCCCTTATAAGCCTCCTTTGTAATTACATCCCCAAATTAATGACTTCCAAACTTAACACATATATGCCACAAAACTCACCCGTACCTATTTTTGATTAGCTTGGTAAAATATCTGCTACGGTGCCACACAAATTTTCTAGTCTCCCTTATAAGCCCCCTTTGTAATTACATCCCCAAATTAATGACTTCCAAATTTAACATATATATGTTACAAAACTCACCTCTACCAATTTTTGATACTGTACCAGTATTATCATTACCCTAATTACTGTACCCTATATTCATTGCCCCCAACATCAGTTTAAATACAAATACTTGTAACACATTATTTTCCAATTAACTCAGCTCTCTACTCCTGCAAACAGATGCAGCTACTCCCTGATTAAGGACTCAGAACTTTTGGTTACTTTGTGCTTCCTAAAAATAAATCCAGTCACAGAAGTACAAGCATCAAAGTTATCTTACAGACACTCCATGCATCCTCAGACACTGAAACAGCAAATTTAAATACCAAAACACCAACCACCTGTCTCTTATACACATCTAGATGTGTATAAGAGACAGCTTACAGACACTCCATGCATCCTCAGACACTGAAACAGCAAATTTAAATACCAAAACACCAACCACAGAACAGCATTTTGGGCTATGGACCAGCAGAAGACGTGTCTTGGAGGCTTTAACCAACCAAGTCATTAGAAACTGCAGTGATTTAAGTCCTTCRAGCTCCACGGCAAACCAAAGGCAAAATTTTAATAAGCTGCTCCTGAGTTAACATCTTGTATTTCGAGTATTGCCTGGAGCCAGAGCCCAAGTCTGAATGACAAGTCTGTAGCAATGTGAAGCAGCACAAACTGCAGCAGTGTAAGAMTGGTTTGCAGCAAGGGCATGTGATCCTTCCAAAGTCTTCTAGCAGTGGATTTAAGAAAAAATTAAACTATCTCCGATAGCTCAGAATGGTAATTGGCTGTAACAACAGACTTAATGACTAAATTTAGACCCTGAGCACAGCTTTAAGCCCCAGTTATCCATACCAGAGCAGAACAATAGGGAGCAATTTTTATTCCTCCACTTCCCACTCCTCCTGTGGGGGAGGAGGAGGAGAACAAACAGCGTGCACAGGCATGGCAGTGACCAGCACTTCTCCTTAGGGCAGATCGTGGTTGGCACCYGGGATGTGAACAGCCAAAACACCTTAAAATGGACATTAGGGAGCCCCAAAGGTACACAGGGGCATGAGATAAGCAAAGGTACAGCCTGACAAAGCAGATCACAGGAACTCTGGGCTCAGTACATCCTGCTCCACACAGATTGAAGGACTGGTAACTATTTAAGCTTCCAGATGTCACAGTGACCATCGGGTCACCTTGGTGTCAGGTCAGCCCCAGCTGGTGCCTGCTGTGCGTGCCCAGCGTGCTCAGCTCTGAGAACAAGCACTCCTGGCAGCCATATGTTTCAGGTCTGCTAGGGAGAAGCCCAGGCTCTGCTGAGCAGATAACAGGAAAATCAATGGCAACCTCTGCTGGCTGGTTCTAGACACAGGTAAAACGTGTCCTCTAAAGAAGTTTTAACCGAAGGGACAAAGGGGTTCAAAAGCAGGGAAGTTTGACTTCTTTGGGAATATGAGCAGTCTTCCTTCACTACCAAAAAAAKCAGGCATGCTGCAAGCTGCCAGTGGCTTTATCACCTCAGCCACTCWCTGTAAACTGCAGCATGCTGAAGGCACTAAGTTGTGCTGTTTTATGTATATTTCAAGGCAAGTGAAAATTAATCAGAAATCAGCTAGTCCTGATGAAACTATGCAGTCACAGAGGGAATTTTACAAAATGCAGCAGTATKAGAATGTTGTATCAGACACAGCATGTTAAAAGCTCTATGAGAAAAGATATTATTTGGAGATTCTATGAGAAAAGATATTACTTGGAGATCAGAGGCACATTTCGGCCTCTGGCAGAGTTTGAAACAAAACTTGCTTCAGGATTTTTTCTAAGTTGTGTTTTAAGAAAAGGAAGTGAGGAAGAGAAAAGTTCTACTGGAAGAATTGCCCTACTGTCATCAAGGCAGCATCCTGCACATGTTCCCACAGCTGGTTACATCCAGCTGGTGGACCTGAGCACTCTTCAGACCCAACAGAAGGAGCAATTCCTCACTTTCTATATAAATTACATCAGCTACAAACAATACAAATCACCACACAAACCAGAAGGCTCACACCATCTGATCCTGCTGAAAACAGAGGGGATGTGGCAGGAGCACGAGCTTTGTATATGCAAAGCAAGGCTGTGAAAGCAGTGGTGATGTGTGACCCTGAAAGGAAACCAGATAAAAGCTTCTCAGACAGKAAAAGTCCATATGGAAGGAGATTTAGAAGCTCCAAGCAAGAAAACAATCTATTAGTCATTCTGTTTGAAAAGGAATAGCAATATTTGTTTGCTAAATCCTTTGTTGTAAGGAAACAAGACTGATYGAAGCAATCCCTGCAGTGCACAAAGTAGCATCTCAATCACACCACTCATTTCTAGCTTGAAGTCTTCCCTTGCTGAATTATTGGATGGTCAGCTGGATTAAAAGGACAACAATCATTTCTGTAAAATCTTTCTGAAAGGCATTGATGAYAGCAAGGAGGTCCAGCTGAGTGTGGGATGAGGAACACAGTAGTTATTTATTTAGATGCAGACCTGAATGACAGTGTTGATATACATACCAGCTCATCAACTTCTATTTTTTTCTGCCCAACTCTTTTTTTTTTTTTTGTTATTTTACAGTATTTTTTCTTTCATGTACTTTCTCAGAAGCCTAAAGAATAAAGGTGTTTCTTTCAGTTTGCTTTKTTTTTAATCTTAACTACCTCTGGCATTTACTTTTACACTTACCTTATGGACACCCTGGTTTTGTTTTTAATGCCTCGAGAATAATTCTATTCTATAAAGCTTGCAGCTTGAAGTAGCAGAGAACAAAGGAAAATCATTTGTTGCCTTAAAAATTGTGTGRGTGTATMTGRGCATAGATAGGGTTTTCTACATCARARTGGTGTTTGAAGTTGCTCTATGAAGTCACATTAGTGCTGTATTTAAGGCAGAAATGTGTTCTATTTGTTATTTGGAATATAAAGCCTCTTCCCAGATCCACCCACTCCAGCTGTCTATTTAAAACCTGCCGGAGAGCTCGCGCTCGCACAGAACACACGGGGACTGTGACCTCAGTGCAGGCATATGATGAGATATAAGCAGTGTCTAGATATTTATAAATAAACCCATTCTTTTTTCTCAAAACAAGCTGAGGCTTCTCAAACCCCTCATGCCCTGTGGATACCATCTGACCCCATGTCTTGCTCCAAAGCAGGGGGACAAAGTTCTCCATCAGAGCCAACACCAAATTTAAGCCAAGTTGTGCTGGGCTRTGCATTCAGCTGAGCCATGAACATCTCCAAGGATGGAGTTTTCACTGGGCTCCTGTTCCAATGTCCAACCACTCTCCCTGTGAGTCTCACCATCAGCTCAGAATTTGTCTTGCAGTGGTTTGTCCTCATCCTCATCAAGACTAAACACCCTTGGACCAGTGGCAAAAACRCACAAGTGTCAGCTCTGAAGGAAACAGTATATTGTAGAATATGTATGAATATATACATTCTACATATAGAATATATATTTTTATATATATTATATCCATATAGAATATAGAAATTCCTTCAGAATATACTGAAGGAAACAGTGTATTATAGAAACTTTTAAACCATTTCTCCACCTGCTAGACTAATTTTTCAGTTTTGCTATCAGAGACAAGTTCCTTTTCTTCTCCCTGCCACCCTATGATCCTAAAGAATGCCATACACCATTTTACACTGCTGTGGCTCACGTAGCTGGTGCTGCAGCAAAGARCAAGAGACACCAGGTACAGCTGCAGCTCTGAAATGCAGGTGGAGCTCTCACCTCTTGGGTACAGGAAAAAGCCAGCACAGGCCTTTTCTGCAAAACTGGATTTGGTGGCAGCAGCAGAGCAGGCTCTGTAAGGTGGGGCAGAAGGAAGAGCCTGGTAAAATCTGGAGTCAAGGCTGGGGGCAGTTCAGGAGACTGCAAGGGGACAAGCAGCCTTCTAAAAAGTCTCAAGATGTGAAGGAAGCTAAAACACCTTAAAATGGACATTAAAAGGACTTTGCCTTTTGCTACTGCTACTCCAGCAGGCTRGGGCTCAGCCTGATCCTCTGCTGCAGTCACAGCCCAGTCCTTTTCCAGCACTGTTTCTAATGATGCAAATATCAGCCAGCATCACACAAGTGTTAGGTAATTAGGATGCTGTGATGCAGAACAAGAAGAAATGGGCAAATKATTTTTTTTATGTGGATCAGTTGAGAGAGATGGGCATTTACATTTGCAAGTTTATTGTGCAGTATTTTCATGCTGTTAAGCAACAATTACATCAAATGCTTCTAAAGTTTGAAGCTTTCAAATTACTCCTAATATTATTCATGTATTTAGCAAATATTATGCAAGCTTTTGGAGTAAATTGCTACAATCTCCTTTTAAACATTACTGCCTGTGATCTCATGGATTATATTTCATAGCATCACAGAATGGTTTGGGTTGGAAGGAATTTTAAAGATCATTTTGTTCCAACCCTCTCCACCATGGGCAGGGATGCCATTCAAAGATGCATACAAAGCAAATATTTTCCTGAATTTCTGAATTCTAGCTTCCCTCACGATGATATTGATGGTCCTACAACAAACTGAATCCCCTTTACAAGCTCAATCCAGATGACAAATACCACCAAACTCCTGTGCCCTGAATCGATGGAAATAAAACTCTGTGCAATAAACTATCAATCAAGAAGGGAATTTACTTCAGGGAAATGCTGTGCAGCCAACTGAATGGTGATAATTAACATTTRTCAGGAGCCAAAGAGCATTTGCTTTCAACAGCACATAAGCTACAGAAGGATGCTATTTACTGACTGACCATATATGATAAGAAGCACCAGTTAAACTTGGGATGGTACAAAAAGCAAAAATTTAAACATGTGCCCTTTGACAGTTTCATGTATGAGCCACCTATATTAAACCACCTGCTCTTACACTAGCAGCATATTAAAAAAGTATACTGGCAAAACAATACCAACTTAATATCCTTCACTGCTCCCATCTTTCAAGGGACAATTAAAATATTCAATCACAGGACAAAGCAATTAAGAGAACTGTAAATGAAGAAATGCTGAAATGTAGAGAATAGTCTGCACAGTGCAAGTAGCATTGCCCTTTCCTGTGGGAGTAATTTTTCATATTTCAAAATATTACATAAGAGATTTTAGTACTGCATTCATTCAAATCRTTTAGAGACATATTTTGACATAGTTGTACTTTTACTAATACTTTTGTCTGTGTGAAGCCAGGAATTACATTCCATAGATATTGGTATTCTAAAAGCATATTTCAAGTGGGCACCAAGAAAGTATATGTTGAAAAGGATTCCAGCTTGCCTGGCAGGAGCATAAGCTCAGTCAGTATTAGCAGTAATTCCATTTCAGCAGAGCTAGAATAAGAAACTTTAAAGCTATTTAAAAAAAAAGAATCCCAAACATTGTGATTGCCTGCTTCAATTTTTCACACACTGCAAGCCAAACAGTTTTCTTAAACTACAGCATGACCTTTTAAAAGGCAAGCAATRTTGATTTAATGAGTTCAACTGATGAATAATTTATTGCAGGCTTAATTAGGCAGCCAACTTGTAGGGCCCATGCAAAAGCAACTACTAAGAACACGAGGATTGAACCCACATACACCTGTCCTTCAAAACCAAAAGTCTGGATGTTCCACTTCAGTCTAATTCTCTTGTCTTAGTACTCTAAGTATTTTCTTCTAGTAGTTCTTAGTGAACTGCCAGCTCCTATGTGACAAACTCACTCAGACAGCAAGGACAGATTCAAATCCCCTCTCCYTGGATGTGGCTGGGGTTAAACCACCACAGAACATCCTCCCAGAACATCCAGTCTAACCCAGACAGGCTGGCTGGAAACACCTGCCTGCTCACACCAACAATTTCTGCTTTACTTGATTACAGAATTGACACATTCCACCCTAAACRGTTCCTTTAATAGGTTTCTTTAAAAATAGTTCTACCTCAAGGACACCAGAGGTGGCTCAGAAAAGCACTGAACAATCAGGATCATTTAGGGCATGAAGGCTCCAGCTGTTGGTAGGGGCAGAAGCAGTTCAGAACTAAAGAGCTGCTATTTGTTTTAGTGCAGGGTCTACTGGGGAGCAGGTGGTACCAACCTCAAATCCCAGTAAATCCAATTCCACTACTTCTTGAGAACAAAAAAGCTAAAAATAAAGRAAATAGTGGATTTTAAAGACTATTTTAAACTAAGTGTTACTCAGGATTACTATTCTACCACATTGTGAAGAAACAGGAAAGAGGAACATGAGAAGGATATGGCACGATAACTATTTATAACCTGAGGGGTGGCACAATTTCTTTTTATGGATTTTAAYCTCAGCTTCATTTAGACCAAATCTTCCTCCCAGCTGGAAGTGCTGAAGAGGTATCACTTCTGTTCTCCTCCAGCATGGATCTAAACACACTTGCATCAATATCCATATATGAGAAAGGACAAGGAATAGCTTCCTGCTGAGAATGATCTACAGGGGAAATGTTGCCAGTAACAGTGGAAGTACATTCCTGGGTAACTCACAGAAATCCAGAAATGAGAGGTGTTAGGAAAATGCCACTGAAAGCAAGAATTACTGACTTACTGACTTTGCCCCCCACAGCCCTGAGTTAAAAATTAGCTAATTAAAATTTATAAAGTCATCATACATCGGATAACTATTTTTCAAGATTAATGACATCTAAATACATCCAACTTCCAATAACTAGCAAATTTTGTCTTATTAGATAATGAGGACATTTGTATTTATAGCCAGAAATTGGCACATGTAAAATGTTATGTGAGCTAAGAAATCATTTATTCTAGAAGAAATACCAAACCTGATATTATCTGCCATCTCTTAAAAAAACTGAAATCAAATATATACTTGATCAGAACTAGGAAAAAGTTAAATATAAAGACAACATTGATATCTACAAATCCTTTTGGAAAGGACACTATCAGGAAATGGAGAAGTCAAATCTATAGATTACATTCAAGGCCAACTTCTTTCACCAATATTAAATTCACACATKAACCTCTCCCCTCTGCTCAAGATTATGGCTTGAAGCTGGAAATCAATCTCMTTGTTCATATATTTTAAAGATATATCACATCAAACTGCCCCAAACATGCTGAACAAAACACTGCCTCTAACTCAGTGGCTTTGCAGACATTCTGTATATTGAAAAAAAGATATTAGAAATGAGCCTCTTAACAGTTAAGGTTTTCTAATAACACTAAGTAAAAGAAATAAGAATGAGGAAAAGCAATTTTTTTTTACAAAGAAAGATTTTAAACAAGTAAARTTATTTGCAGAAAATGATTTGCATTCATTTTTCTAAGTTATGAAAATACTCAGTAGTCYGAAAAAATGCCATAGAAATGGAATAAGGCTAGATTTTAAAAAGCCTTATTTTTCAGCTAATGTTCTAACCCAAGTGCTRGCAGGAGATGAGCTTTAGCACATTTCCTTTCCCCCCCAAGAAGGTTCTTTATAAGACAAAGCAAAAAAAAAGTAAGGGAAAATGATTACATTCAAAAAGCTATATTTTATTGTTATGGCAACTGATGTGCTAAAAATAAAGAAATAAAGTTGTTATGGCAACTAGAATTTTAAAGGCAGTCAAAAGTAGAATAATCAAACATTCTGCTGGCTTAAAATGTATCATCTATGACTCAATTTACAGGAAGAGCTTCAGAGACAAACAGAGGTTGGGTTTTTTGGGGGGGATTCTGTTTTAGAGATCCCAATTAGTACAATTCCAGAGAACTCTAAGGAATGCAAGGGAGCATCTCAAGGTGAGTAGAAAATTGCACATTGCAAGTTCTCACAGTCAGGAGGAAAAAACAAACACATTTTACCACTTCTCTGCTGTAGTGCAGTGACCTTACCTAGCTCCATAAAATGCACCAGGCTGCCCAGAGAAGCTGGGGCTGCCCCTGGATCCCTGCAAYTGTCCAAGGCCAGGCTGGARYGGGCTTGGAGCAACCTGGGCTGGTGGAAGCTCTTGCTGCCTGCCARGGCAGGGAGTGGACTGAAAATGAGATTTAAAGTCCCTTTCAACCCAAACCATTCTAGGATTCCATGATAAAGGTTACTTAATGATTTTAAATTAAGTGCTGGAAAGTTAGGAAGTACCAAAATMGATTTGTCTGAAGCAGCAGACTGTATGTAAGGAATTATAAAGGTGCCTATGACTACAAGATGATCYTATCTTTAAATTTCTGATACATCCTTGATGACCATTTCAGGGCTCCTGATTATACAAGCACTTGCAGTCTCACAGAATTCTTCTCCTATCCATTATTTCTCAGACTGTCAAAACTGCAACTTCTATTTAAAATTAACAGTACTGTGTGCACCGTGAAATATTTCAAAAGCCATACTGAGACAAGCCTTAATTAATAATAAGCAAAGTATTTAACAGATACTTCAGGAAATTATGACTAGAAACAGTAACTTGTACTGGAAATATTTGCACTTAAACCATGTACATAGCATGTGCTAGGATCCCAGTGTAAGCTGGTATTTTAACACAGCATGTGCCTTTTATTTTGCCTTTTCATTGCACTGAAAATTAAGGTTGCTACTAGCAGTACTCATATCTCTTTTCTGACCCACAAGAAAAGTCTCTCTCCACAATCCACAAGAGCTTCCAYTGAGCAGAACTAGCATGGCCAAAAATGCAGCTCAAAGTCAGGCTCTTTGCTTGCACTAAATGGAGAAGAAACAGATTAATTCCTTATTGCAGCAAAAAATCAGATGTACACTGGAAATTCAWATAATACACAGGGCTGTGCAACAKGGTGAACACTGAAAATTCAAGTGGATTTCTGTAGTTTTGCTTCCCCAGCCCCAGTATTAATCCTTGAGGCTGGACACACAGTTAACTCATCCCCATCTCAAGCTAGCATTTCTAGGAATGTACATTATGTAGGTAAATATCTTACCTAATCTATGACCAAGTCAACAGCTTCTGTTTCAAAGGAAACTCCATGTACAATATTCACCCTACATAKATTTTCAGGAGTCAGGATAAATCTTAGACATGGGAATATCAAGACTTTGAATCCAAGTTTCAGAAGTGTGTCTCTGCTTGGGRTAAAGGAGCCTGGCTGCCTGTTTCCAAGGCTTGTTGCTGACTCAACCACACACTGCAGACAGTCCTGAAAAGACAACCAGCAACTGCTGCTCTGAGCTTTCTATGAAATTAACTTCCTCATTGMGTAATAGCCTAAACTTAATCAAGTGCATGGCTGCCTGAAATACATGGTTCTGAGTTCAAAATAAATGAGCAGACATCCAAATATTACTCCTTGATTGCCAGCTGTGTAAATCCACTGCTGGCATTCAGCACCAGTATTCTTGTTGTATCAGGGGCAGCCATTCTGCTTGGAACACACATACAATCATGCATAAAAGCATCACCAAAGAATACTCATTCTAGCATTTTMGGGTGTATTTTATCCCTAATGTGTGTTTACATATTTTCAAATGTCAATTAAAGAAGAATTGGATAGTCTTTACAGAAAGGAAAAGGAAATCCCGGACAAGTGACAACAAAGCCTAAAAGAACTTTCTGGAATTACATTTACAAACTCATGAAAGAAAGGAGGCATGGATCCAAAAGGCAGCTCCAATTTCTCTGCCATACAGGTACCAAAAGTGTAATTAGACTGCACTGTTACTGTAATTAACCTGCTTAAGGCTGCCTCACCCAGCCATCCTGCCCAGCCCCAGTGCTTGCTCCCATCTCACCCTGACACCACACCTGAACTGTGATGCTCTCTGAGAGCAATGGGGGGAAGGAAATTTCCTAAATAAAACTCCACAATTACTGTGACTAGCCCTGCAAATGCTAGGTAAGGGTATATAAAAGAGATGGAACATGCAGTAAAAGAAACCTCTTTTGGCAAGCACGCTGTCTGAAACTGCAAACCCCATTAATGACTATTTAGTTTTAATGCAGGCTGTATCTTGTATTACTGAGTCAAAAAAAAAAGGTTGTATTTTGAAACTGGATTACTTTGAAGACAAACCACCCATCTGAAGACAAACCACCCATRTGAAGACAGCTTTGTCATATGCAGGATATGATTAAAATATGTGACGCTCATATCATCAGCATTGGGTTGTCAGTTTAAAAAGCAACTGATGAAAACCCTCAGAAAAAAAAAAAAATCCTAGCTGCCAAAATATTTGTCTGTGTCCACAAAAACCTACATAAAAGATTGTTAGAAAGAGTATATGCAATAGCAGACTGCAAACAATCTCCTCCTGGTTAGTTTACCTCAGCAGCTGCAAATTTGCTTGCTGACAGGAGATATGACTCTTCATTTGTATGACCACACTCATCACTGCAAAGGGAAAAAATTACTTAATGGATACAGACTGTAAAGAAGATCTACAGGTTTCTAATCTCTTTTGAAGTGATTGCTGTAAAATCTACCTTAATACTAGCTCAGGCCCTTAGAATATCCTACAGAACACATAAGTAACCCTGTCATTTGGGGTTTTATCATGAAGAAGTCATACACAAAGGTTCAGAATTCACTCCTATATCAAATCCCAGTTTGGATTTAAGAGATGTGTGTATCACTTCTGTACAATTCAATATTCTACACATGCAGCTCAAGCCTTGCTGGGTTTGTTACTATTCCAACTGTTCTGAACTGCTGTTCACAGCTATGGTAAAATATGCTCTATTAAAGTTTTGACCACCAGTATTGGTGTTAAAGGCATTTCAAGAGACTTTGAACACCAAATGTTTGGATTCTTAGTGTTCCTRTCTAAGCATTTAGAGCACTCTTTAATTTTTATAGCATCAAATATTAACATACTGAAATCAGCAYCTAATAGTCAGGAAAAGGTGGTTTMCTCTCTCCAATAAAGGTATTTAAGATTTCTGAAGCTCCAGCTCTGGAGTGCTGCAGCCTCCTAAATGCCAGTTATGCAATCTTTATTTGAAAACAGAGGRTGATTAGGAAGAAGTGGATTGGAGAGGAAAGAGGAATACCAAGAGCAAGCTGATTGCCTCAAACACAATTATTCCTCAGCAGTCCCAGCACTGGAGTGGACACAGACATTACCTTTTCCTTCAGGTAAGCAGTGGCCRGTGCTAACAGGGAAGATCATACCCACAGAATTCCATAAAGACAACACACCCTGCAGGGAACTTCTAAAACAATCTACTTTTACTCAGGAATATAGAAAGCCATGGTTTAAAATGTCTCTACTCCAGCTGCTCTTTCAGCATTAGCATCATTACTGCTACAGGGAAACAACACTGACTAACAAACCAACGTTCAAATTCAGCTGGGATATCTATTTATGTTTGATCCAGGAAGGAATAGCAGGGATTTTCAAACCAGCACTGAGGTGCCAAGTCCTAGCAGCTCTTACCACACTCTGAGGGAACAGCGAGGCAATGACACATCCCAATTCCATCCTACTTAAAAACCACTTGTTATCTGCATCAATATTCATATATCCTGAGCTTATGACACTAGCTGGTGCAATATCAATTCTTCCAGTAACCATCATTTCAACCTATTCAGGCCACAGTACTGATACTCCCTTGGTTTTATCCCTGTTTGAAATGATGGGCAACTCTGCTCCCCTGGTTTGCAGATAATGGATCATAAATTCACACCCACAAAACAGAACAGGCTCCAAGAGGGCACATGCAAATCTCATTTCTACTCCACCCTGCAGAATAAATGTGTCAATTAATGTGACTTTTAGGGCAGAGAGGTCATACATCACCTCAAGAGCCAGGAATTGTATTGTGAGTGTTATTTAATGTTCTTACATGTGGTTATGTATGGAAAAGAAACTGCAGAAAAATCCTTAATGCAGCAGAATATTTGATCATTTTATGCAGGCCATGAAAATAAAATACTACTGTGATATTTTCCACCWCAAGTATCATAGAGAAACATTAAAATTCAGATTACATAAAAATAAAAATTACTAATTGATGCTCCTCCTTTATTTCCTGAAGGGACTTGTCACTAAACTGATTAATTCCTTTGAAGATGAACACTTAGCATAAGATTTTCCCTTTTGTGCACACAAAATTGAAAGATTTTTWCCAGATGAGTGCTAAATGAATCAAAACTTAGCAAATTAAATTCACCTTAGGGACATTTTATTCCTGAGTTTGTAAGGGAAACATTAACATTTGCTGTGGAACTAGGTACCCTGGTACATTTATCACAAACTAAACCTTTTATCTGAAGTCTGAATTTAAATGAAGCTATTTAAAGAATTAAAATTGTATCAAATTATTGTCTCTGAAGAGTAGAAGTTTTCACTGATTTCTAGTAAGTATTTTCAGTTCCTATATACTTTATTGTCCCACAGTGTTGCAGCACCACGAAAATAATTCAAAGTAGGTGATTGTAACTGTCAGCACCAACAGATCAGCTTACACCAAAAATGAAGCTTCCTATCACTCCAACCAGCAGGAGCTGATTTGTCTCTACAAACCACATTACATTACAAAAATATCAAGACTCTATTTGCCATGAAATGAATTATCTCAGTTTAAGAGAAGAGTTGAGTAACAGTCATCCTATCCTTATCCTTTAAGAAAAGGTGGGGAAAAGTAAAARCTAAGAAACTGCCTGTATATGCAGAATTTCAAAGAAACAGGAAACTCAGAAAAAGTCCTCAGTTCCTCCAGAATTATTCTGCTTAATGCCCCAGTGCCTRATTCAAAAAGCAAAGTAACAGGTATTAGCTTTTTCTCTTTTCAATCAACTGAAAAAAAATCACATTTTGATTATAATGATCATTGATCCTTATGTAACAGGATCTTGTACAGCTGTTTAGCATACTGCTATGCCATCCTTGATATCTATTTCCTTTAAAAGTCAAGGGACACAACTCCTAATTAGTAAGGAGACAAAATAAATATGCAAAAAAAAAAAATCAATTCCTTGCTACAGAGGCCTAAACTCCCCCATTTTCAATCAGGACAAACAGATGCAGCATRCTGAACACAAATATTTCCTACAAAAATACTCTAATGTTTCAGTCCATTAACCAGCCTGCTGTGGCAGCTGGTGAACAGTCATCTTTTTAATTAGACACCCTTACTGATTAATTAGTCTCAGAACACTGAGCAGTGCAACCCTGCACGATGCCACTGGGACAAAAAAAATATTCCTCTTCCCCTCCTTAGTGCTAACTTCACATCCTTTGGTATTGCTGCAAATAACAAGCTGGATTCATTTTCTACTCCCACTAAAATAGCCTTCCTGTGTAAGGAATTCTCTCAATTCCCAGCTAAACTGTTTCACACAAATTGTATTTGCTTCACACAAATAAAATAAATTAAAAATCTAAATGAACAAAACCACACAAACCTGGCATCAAGGCAGCAGTTTCAAAGTCATCTGCATTTCTRCTTCTTTGGATAGAAACAGTGACTGACTTGTGATCTCCTCAGTTTTCCMTTTCCTAACTATGCAAGCAAACTTGCAATAAAAATTAAAAAGCCAAGTAAATATTAAGTTTGAAACAAAGAAGCAAATACCTTTTGTTGTTTGAACAGTTTGGATAAATTCAAAATTAAAAAAATAAATACATTTCTGCATTAGGTTTACATGAAAGTTGATCTTCAGTCCTTCAAGCTCATTCTGAAGACAGATGCACCAAGAAACAGAAAATTATAGTTAATTCAATACATGGAAGATTGTGTTTAAACTTCAACAACAGGTTTTGCTATTTTCTTCTATCCTATTTCTAACTTTTGATTTAGGACAAGACACAATTCCAGAAACCTGCAACCTTAACTTTTGGGTTTTTTTTCTTTTGCTTTAAAAAAAGAGGATTTGTCTTGTAGGAATAAGAAATAACAATGCTGGTCCAAACTGAACAGATAAACTACATATKTTCACTCTAAATTGATTCATTTCATCCAGCCCCAAATCCAATCCATTTGCTCGACCTTCTGCAGCAATGGAAAATACTTTCCTATAATTGCTCACCATTGCATGAGAATTATACTGCTGGAGTAGTGACACCCTTGATTAATGCCATTTTCAAATTATTAAATTACTGAGACCTGTTAGTTTCATGCCTCTCAGAGCTTGGAAGAATTCTTAGGATTTTCACTCTTACATGGAGTGACATGAAATGTTACTGGTCCAGAGACAAAACACTAAAAAATASAGTCAGCAGAAAAAGCTGGGTTTTGGCCAAGTCTTCTGAAGCCTGACCCTTTAATTAGTTATTATCTCTAACTGTCCTGGGCACATGCTCATATTGCCAAAGGAAATTATGACAATAAACAAATAATCCTATTTTTGGTTCTCTTACAAGTCATTTGGAAGGACAGCCATTCAYTCTTTCTTTAAGAACTTCAACTCAATGTCACCATCCAGGCATTCCCATTCCTACACAAACTTTCATTGTTTTGAGTAATACAACACTACCAACATCTGCTTTATCTGAGGCTCATTTTTTCTGATCTTACTTAAAAAATAATAATAATAAATTTAAAACATGTTTCGCTTCCTTAAACCACAGCAGCTGCTGCATATAAAATAAGTCTATATATGCTGTTAGATGAACATACAGTTCATTTCTTAAGGGAATTCCTATTGCAAACTGGAAGTCTTTTATGAATAAATCATACAGTTTAGAACTAGAAATGCTACSTTAAAACAGTCCACCCAGAAGTTTTCAAACTACAGAACATGAGTGACAGCCTCCTGTTCCTGTTCTCATTTTACTTACACTACTACACTCAGCCTTGACAGGAAACAAATCTCACCCTAGCAATTCAGCAGTGAGAATTCCTCCAAGAATGAAACCATCTCAAACAGAGAAGCAAAACTCTGATAATAAGCAGTGTAAGGTATAATAAATAAAACATCTGTCCCCATGCAGATGCAACAAGTGTTTTAGGCTAAGTTGCTGCATCACTGCTGTGAAATACAAAGCTGTGTTTRGTGTCAGGTACARACAGGCAGTGTGTGTATTTGTGATTGTGATATGTGTGGAAACCAGCTATGGGACAGTTATAAAGACAAATTCTAAGAATAACTGAGGAAAGTAAAGCATGGAAGAAGGCCTTTGAACCTATCTTTTGTTCGCAATTAACCTTAGTTGATTTAGGAGCATTGGAATTAAAGCGTTAAGGATGTTGCTCTTTGCTTGTAGTTAAGCCTTAAAGAGCTCTGCAATAATAATTTTCTGAAGTATAATTTTAGAATATTGCTTGTATCCTTGAAACTATAGCTTTGGAATATATATAAAGGAAACATGCTTATCTCATGCTTTAACAAAACAGAGAAAAGCAGCTTGAGAAAGGAAGATGAACATCAACTCAAGGATTTAAAATTAGTTTTGACCAAGGGAAGCTGGACATCACTGATATTAGATTTATAGTCCTTGCAATTAAAAGGTGGACCCACATCTGGGGAGCTGGACTGCACCAGATGGGATTCATCTTTCTTCTTTTGGAAACCAGACCACCACTATCTGGGTATACTCCTTTTTGGGATACATCCTGAGAAAAACTAAATCACAATAGTGTATAGAATTGTGACATAAAAATTAGGACTAGAAATTGCTGATGAATAAAAATTGGAATAGAAACTGCTGAGAAAGCTGATGAGTACCCCTATAAATACCTGTGAGCCTCAACTATGGGTGTGCAGTTGGAGGGAAAACTTCCCCCACTGTACCCAGCGCTGTATTGCTCATGCTTTACCATATTAATTAATAAATTGATTGCTGCTTGAATATTGGCCTAGTCAAGCTTCTTATTTATAACACTGCCATCATGTGACAGCAAATTTCTCCTCATGCCCACAGTGGCAGTGCCTGACACCTGCTCTGGCAAGAACACACTGGGGCAAGGGGAGCACCATCCTTGATTCCTGCAGCAGACAATCACCACTCACTCCAGTCCTAAACAGGCTACACTGGGGCTTGGCAGCCACCACTTCATCAGAGCTCTGAATACACCTCATCATGGAAAAATTCATTCCAGTCTCTGGAGAGGAACCAGTGAAGATGAAATAATGCCAAGCAGGCAGGAGAAAACACTCAGTCAATGAATTGACCTCAGCTTGTGCACATTTTTCTATATTCTTTTAACAAACAGATCAGATATGCTTTTTCAAAAGCTCTTTAAGTACTAATATTACCTCTTCATTATCACAAGCAGATTTTTCTCACTCTGATTTTATTTTCCTTACAGTAATTACATAAATAAAAATACACATTTATCCCTACTGATGTATATTTGACTTCCCCCTTCCTGTCAGGTGCCACATGCAGCACTGTGAAGAGCCCATGGCAAGGGAAGCAAGGCAGATTTTGATTGTCATACAGAACACATTTACATACATGTCAGAAATGAAACAGCTGCCAAATCACAACTCCCACTCTCTAAAATTGTATGCAAGGCCTATTATTGTGCTCCAGTCAAAATTCCTGAGCAGCTCATGGTAATCAGCAAGCTGGAACTCAGCAGGAGACCTAAGAGAGTGCTTGTCAGTACTTGTGAGAGCACAAGGATTTCTTCCTCCCTTCCCTCCTGGAACTCCAAACTCACCTAGAGATGGAAAATGAATGCTCTGATCTAAGGAAAAGGGAACACAGCTCACCAGATCATTCTTGACACACTGCTGATCTCCAGTGCACAGGACTAGAGGACATGGAGGCCTTTTGCTGAAAATAGGTGCAGCATTGACTTTTCTAAATGAGACATTTMATTTTGCTTTCAGTGCTGAATTGAGACTCTAAAACAAGCCCCAAATTACCCTCTCCTACAGAACACACTGCACCAAGCACTCCTGTAGTTGAGAAACACTGCAGCAGGTTCCAGAGCTTTGCATACAGATGGATAAATACAGGATAAATGCACAGCCAGATTTCTTAGGTGATGGGACTGATAGCTGGCCAGTCTAACACAGCACTGCTGCACAAGACTGGAACAGAACAACTAATGTGTCTATAGCATGGTCTCTAAACTAAATGTAAATGCTGAGAGTCTGCTGTCACTCAGAGTATCACAAGGCACACGTTTTTGGCCTGCCAACAACACAGCTCTCACTAGTGAGCTCAGTTTCACCAGAAGTTAACCAGTAACACTGTACAAAAATCAGASTTTTTACCAGATTTCACTCTGTCCRCAGAAGAGGCAACCATAAATCAGGTTTTCAGTACTAATAATTCCAAGTATTGAMTTCATCTTTCAAGCTGTGACAGATTCATGGCAGAGATTTTTCTACTGGTCTCCAGTGCCCTGTTTCTCACAATTATCAATTTAACCCAGGGGTGCAGTCAGGCTGGATGAGCAGGGAAGGGCTGGAGTGCTGGGAGAGCAGGCTCAGAGGAAGGATCTGTTACCATGGGGCAGAACCTCAGGGACTGGGCAGCAATGGGGAGCTGTTTGAGGGGAGAGAGGTTCTGGGGGCTGGTGGGGTGTCAGTAGGCAATGGTGCAAGTTCACAGATGTTTGTACAACCTCCTACTTCTGGTATTGAGCCCACTTCASTCCKAGGACTYCAAGTGCAGAACAMCACCAGCTCTCCCCACMCCCCTAGGAGTGGCTCAGGAAAACWTATGTTCAAGGAATACACTGCTGAAGTAATCAAGGCACCCACAAACACTTCCAGCTTCCAGAAGAGAAACATCAAGCAGAATGACCAAAACAKAAGGAGACAATGAATTTGTACAAACATAGGCATAAACTAAAAAAAAAATCAAGATGCAAATGATGGGTTTGATGGGAAGATTAAATAATTGTGGAAAAAATAAAGTTTGTGTTGTTGGTATATTAGCATAACAAAAATGCAGATAAATGAAATCAGTTCTGCTTTCTCATACAGGAGAAGCTAGTGAACAGTCATTGATACCCAAATAACTCTGAAGCTTAACATTATTAAATTATTATTAGATTATTACTGACACACATACAACCAAGATTTTAGTAYCATATACTACTAAAATATATATTCTACTACTCTCTCTGCTTAATTCACATTACTGACACACCAACATGAAACTGAAAAGTTCTGTTTCCAGACATAAATATCAGATAATAATTCATTAAAAAAAAAAAAATCAGCTGACACTTTTTTCTGGAGTATCCCATATTAACTCTTCCCAAAGATGGGCCCTAGCTTTGGTATGGCACAGGCTCTCTCCTGTTCATTTCTTTCATGAGTCTTTTCCTGCCAAATGATGTGATTGCCAGCAGTTTATTCAGACAGACTACAGAAGAAGTTTTGTCACTTCAGAAGGAAAATTATTCACTTTAGAAAAAAACTCTGTTTGCATAAATGCTTCCGTTCAGCAGAGGATTTAAATTTTTCATCAGGAACACTGCAATATTTTGTGTTAAATACTGTATGAAATATCATCTTCCAAAATACACAGCACTGCAATATCACTGTAGTGAAAAGGCCAAGTGTTACAAGGTATTTTTAAGGCACAAGGCCTCAGCATCAAGATAAACCTCGAATTTTAGAAGTTTTCCACTCCCTCCTCCACCCTGAAACAAACGTCTCTCCCACTTTTGGAAAGCAGGAACAAATAATGGAGGTGGCTTTGATGCACCATACAGCTGACAGATGTCCTGTGAATGGTTTCTAAGGAAAATATAACACAGCTACAACATCAAAATGAAAAATTTACACTAGCAAAACATTCTTCCTTCTTGGTAAAGAAAGAAGTAGCCACACCAGGACAGCTCTCACTCTGGGGATGCCTCTAAACTTCACAAGCACAATTAATTGTGTCAAATTAAGAGGACAAGTAGCAAAACAATATGACAACATTAGGAAAGGAAACTCTGAATAACAGCATCTACCCCAGAATTTCTGTGTGGACAGATAATTCATAAGCCAGGTAACAAACCCAGCACTTGCTCTGAGCAGCACAGGAAATGATCTCCATCCATTTCTGCCATTAAAGGGTATCTGAAACTGCTGCACTTCCCAGATCTCCATCCATTTCTGCCATTAAAGGGTATCTGAAACTGCTGCACTTCCCAGAGCTGTAACAGGGGCAGAGCCTCAGAACCCAAACACTGAGGTTATCTCTGACACTGCACAGAGCTCCTCCCTTGTGCCATCACAGACCAAACAGCTCCACAGACTCCTTAGAATGCTCATTGACTGCACTGATGGAATTGATTCCCAAAAGGATTCTCCTCTCAGCTCACCCAGACAGCAAGGAGACTGGTTTCCTGGTAGGTTCAAATGTTTTTAACATTCTTTTTTAAAATAAACAACAGAAAGAAGAAATACTCAATTTTGTGCCATTTTGTTTGAGTTTTTTAATAATTGAAACCCCTAAAATGAAAACATACATAAAACAAGCTTTTGAAAAGACAAAGTGATGAATGTGAGTTTATAAAAAAACACACAAGGAAACACCTGAACGAGGTGATGTTCTTATCATCATTACAGCAAGAGAACAGAAAGCTAAATGTCAAGCATTACTACAGATATAGATCAGCAATTTCTATTACTAATGCCATGCAGCAGGTACCTGTGGCAGGAAGTAAAGTCACATAATCATAACTTCAATTGTTTAAAACAAGTCAACCTGTTTCATTCTTCTGCTGCCCTGCCACTGACTAAAACTGCTGCCCAGCAGAACTCATCTCCACCAAAGGAGAGTGAATAAAAGAAGGAAAGAACAAATAACAAATCCCTTACCATTGTGATGAGCAATCTGTATTTGTCCAGCATTGCCTGGTTGTCATGGCATCCTGCCAGCAGCTGCCAGATCTCTGCCCTCAGTGCTTCTGGAACACCACTCTTCACCAGAGTGGACAYCCCATTTGGTCTCACAACAAGGTTATTGTGCCTGAAACAAAGATAATAATTTACCTGTTGTACTTCAACTACAGGAGTCAAAATAAAGATTAAAAACATTAAAAATCTTTAAAGCTATTCAGTAAAGCAGAGTCAGCAATTGGCAAGACAAACTTTTCTTCCACTAGTTACWGTAGTTAGTGTTTGTCAGATGGAAAGCAGAAACTCTGCAAGGATTTACAGCAAGAACCAGTGGCAAAATTTAGTGATATCCAAATTCTCTAGGTATGGAGACATTAAGGAAAATTAACAATAAGCAGTTACAGAAATTGAACTAAGCTGGCTAATGAAGAACAATTTGAATTGAAAAATATGCCACCTGCACAGACAATTCAATTAAAATATTTGTTCAACATATATATTTAGCTCAGGTTCAGAAAAATAAATTAAAAATAACTTAAGCTGTACAGAAACTGTCTCTTATACACATCTAGATGTGTATAAGAGACAGCAGAAAAATAAATTAAAAATAACTTAAGCTGTACAGAAAATCAAATTTTGGAAAACAAAAAATAATTTAATAGTAGCATTATGAAGACTGAAGTTCTAGCTCCACACTTCATGCCAAGAGTATGCTCCAAGCGCCACAAACCAGGAACACTTGCACACACATTTGCACAATCCTAATATTTCAAATAACTCCGCCTGTTGGTCTGAGCTGGTGCTTTACTATCTGGTTGTACACACACACAACACAAGAAATGCAGGAATACAAAAGTCACTGCATGTGCACAGTATTACAGAGCTTTCAGTCACAGATGTTGCAAAGCTCTTTTGGAGATACAGTATTTGCTGAWCTAGATATAAACCCTCGTAGACTCATGACAATTTTCAGAGCAATGCAGCAGAAGGCTGCTCAAACTGATTTTTGGCTCTCTCTGCTGTAGGAAGTGCTGTGCTCTCCAAGTGCTTTGASCACTGTGGTGTTTCCCAGCTCTCCTGGAAGCAGAGTAGTGAGAGTGGCTGTTCAGCCAAATGCCAGCAAGCCATGATTAATCAAATCACCTGCAATTTGAGCCTGGATTTGCAGTGAATGTTTCGAGTACTCAATCTATGAAACAGGTCATTAGGACACGAACAGGTTATCACTGTTGCTGTTTAAATTTAAYAGATACTCAAACCTATTTAATTTTCCTATGCTTTGGGGATGATATCCCTATTTTTCCAAATGGCCTGAGAASTAAAAAGTGTGTGATTATATAATACCCTTATTCTTTAAAAAAACAATAATTATTTTTATTTTTAAATGTGCAGTGCAAGTAATTTCATCCTCATCTTTATCCCTCAGATCCCAAATAAAAACAAGTTCCTTTTATCTTTTTCAGTCCATTTTGTAGTCAGTCACATTAGCTCAACAGACTACTGATGGGAAAGAGCTAGAAAGAAAACCAATACTCACAGAAACATTAAAAGCACTKAACACTTAAAGGATTTGCACTGGTTCAGAGGAGGCCACAGAGATGCTCCAAGGGCTGGAACCTCTCTGCRATGGACACAGGTTGGGATAGCTGGGGGTGTTCAGCCTAGAGCAGAGAAGGGCTGCAGGGAGACCTTACCATGGCCTTTCAGCACCTTAAAGGAGCTTATGAAAAGGAGAGAGAACCTTTATAGGGACAGACAGTGACAGGAGAAGGGGGAATGGTTTTAAACTGACAGAGAGGTGGTGTTACATGGGTACTGGGGAGAAATTCTTCTTTGTGAGGTGGGGATGCCCTGGCACAGGGTGCCCAGAGAAGCTGTGGCTGCCCCTGGAAGTGCCCAAGGCTGGGTTGGACAGGGCTTGGAGCAGCCTGGGCTGGGTGAAAGGTGTCCTTGCCCATGGCATGGAGTTGGAATGAGATGAGCTTTGAGGTCCTTTCCAACCCAAACTATTCAGGGATTCTATGACCAGATACTCTGAGCAGTTACAGAATTATGACATGCATGTTGAGGAATAGATATATAGTAAACACATCAGAAAGCTGAATCACATCTAGTTGTGGATTAGTTTGGTTATTCCATGGATCTGGTCATAAGTGTCATCCCCTGAGGACTGGGCAAGCTGATCAAATGAACAACTAAAAAGGGACATTCCCATAAAAACATAACAGYAAAATTTTCAGCAATACCAAGGAAACAATACAAGGCAACAACTAACACATGCTGTAACATCATCCTGAACATAATCCCAACTGAGAATTAAACAATCAGACTTTACTGGCCCTGTCCTAGATCTGTATTTTATGGCAGGGGTAATACTTTAGCAATATAAGTCCAAGCATTACCAACTTCCACAGCCAACTTTCCAAGTACTGGATGGCTCTTTGGGAAACAACTTGTGCATCCATAATCCTTGCTCAGAACAACAGAAGTGAGCATAAAATAAAAGCTTGTCTTATTCTAACCTTACCCTTCATCATGTGGGGGAGTCACCATTCATGGATGCTGACATCTTTAATTTGTTACAAAATGTTGCAATTCTCCTGCACAAACTCATAAATACAATTTWAAAATAACAGAGAGCAAGGACACAGAGCAGCAATGCACAGAATATGCTCCAACTTGATAAACATATTTCTGATCAAAGACTGTTATTGATCATTACTACTACTTTTTTTTAAAGAAATAGTTGAGCAGTCAGCTAAAGCAGCTTAGCTGGCAAGAACAACTTTAATGCTGAGGATGCAGTAAATAGCAAAATAAACAGATGTAGCATCACTTTTCAATTGTTTGTTCTATCTTTTGGGTAAATTATRTTATTCTCATTTCTGTTTATATCCTTGAAGGAGAGTCCTGGAGCAGTGTTTCTGCTGAGTCCAATAGGTTATAGTGACATTTTAATGAAATGACAAAAAGCAATTAAAATGCAAGAAATTTTTCATCTAAGAGACAAATCAGCACACCAGTTCCTCAAGTGGAAATGTTAATTTTTGTTTATTTACATTTTTTACAAGTGCACAGATCTTCTACTAACATATGGTGCYGTTTTCAACAACACCACAAGATTTTGATTTATTTTTAGCTTTCAAATTCTTACATATTCTCACCTGTTACTCTAAGTTTTGTTCTTAGAATGTAACAACAACAGAATTCAAGAATTCAAGTAGTTTACAGATTTGAATTTCTCTCCACAGGTAATATTGCTTGAGAAACTCCTGAAGAAATGTTTGCTAGTCCAAACAGGCTGGGATCACCCATTTCTCACCCCATTTTTAAKTAATTTTAAGCTGTTTCAACTACTAAACAATTATCTTGATTTATGTGTAAGTTATGTTAGGATTCCAAAATAGTTTATTCCAGAAGTCTTGAATGTTTTGTCTTGTTGATTAGRATACTTGAGTAACCAGAAGAAATAGCTGGATACATGAAACTTAAGACCATGAGCTGTGGGTGTCTTTACTCCAGCATGCTCATCCACAGAGTCCAGGTATTTATCAAGGACAGGTTAAAAACAGAAGAATCAACTGGCAAATTAATTAAAAAAAAAAAGTTAAATTGAAAATTGGCATATTTCAATCTTGGATGTTGGATTAAGCTCAGAAATTTGGGTGACAGAATAGTTAAAAACAACAGAAGGAGAGGGCTCAGTTAAGCTCAGTAAAACCTCCTGATGCCTCATGCAGAAACCTCTGTGTGACATCTCCATACAGATGAGGTCAGCAGTAAGAGGCTGTTTCTCCAAAGCTACTGAGTAGCCAAGTCAAGGGAGGAATTACCCAAATAAATCCTTAAAATGCTGTTCATCTGTCTTTTTGGAGTTAGGAAAAGGAAACAGCCAGTTCCAGATRAAGGGCCTCTGATGATTTTTGTCTCCAGCAGCAGGAGCTATTGCTTACACAGGGAAAAGCAAGTAAGTGGTTCTGGCACTTGCTCAGGTCTCTCTGAGGCAGCAAAGYGACTTTTCCCTCTCTTGGCACTCTATGCACTGCTACTGAAGCACTTAATTAAACAACAGAAATAACACTGTTGAGAACATAGTCTGGGCTTACAAATACTCTTKATTTTTTTCACCAACAGAAAGTGTTTCAGTGAGGATTCACAGTTTCTAGATTCCTTTTCAAGTGCTTAAATATAGCACATTTACAAAAATAGAAAAAAAAAGTGCTTCTAAACAAATTCAATGCACACCAGCTGGCAAGCATGGCTTAGATGGGACACATGGGAGTTGCTGTGTCTGTCCCATCCTGGCACTGAGTTTCCTGAGGATTTAACAGCCAGCCCCAAATGACCACAAAGTTCTGCCTGTGAAGACTCATACCTGCTGTGTGAACACACACAAATACACTCCCAAACACCAAACAAAACCAGACTTTTGCACATGGTACAGGAAAGATTTGTCAAAATACTTCAGCTTATCCATACCAGTCCCCTTTAAATTAAGATTAAAAACTACACTTCAATGTGTCTTGCATTTCAGTTTTTAAACTGTGTAAGCTGAAGAATGTTAAACCTCCTGCTCAGGAGCATATAGTGTCATCAACCAAATAAAAGGTTAATATCTAAAAATCCAATGTAAGAAATTAAGCATTACCATCTCCCCAGTAACTCGCCCCAGGAATACAAAATCTTCTCYGGACAATCCTTTGACACATCACCAGTGCCACTGGAGAGTTCATTATCACTCTCTGTAAAAAATAAAGAAAAAAACAAGAAAACAAAAGCATGCACAGGTTTACCCAAGAGCACAGACACTAGACATGCATACATACAAGTCTCAGACAACTTTTTCTCATATATCAGTTTTAAAAGCATAAAAAGATACAAAATTCAAARGGAATCATAAAGAATGTTTAGCAGACCACCAAACAAATGTATTAAAGAAGTTACCATAAAGTTTAAAAGAACAGGACTAGGGAATAATTCACAGCAGTGTTACCAGAGAAAGGACTGAGACCTAGAAAAGCATTATGTGAGAAAAGCTTCAAAGGCTGTCAYCTCTCCATTGAATGAAATTTGACAGCGTTACCTGAAAGTCACATCCACTCCAGACTTCACAAAAAGAGAAGTCTGTGTTAAAGCATAGTAGATAATGCTGCTTTGTTACATCACATCCCTTTGGCTGTCCTGTGGTACCCTGAGCTCAGGAAGCCTCCTCTGAGCCACAAAATAATTTTTTTTTACTGAAATAAGCTCACGGATGAGCAGAAAAAAACCAAGACTGTGACATGAAAGGCCATAGTGCATGGAACAGAGAGGATTGCTTCAAATGAAAGCTCATAACTGTTAAGAATGAAACACTTAGGGAGGGATATATGCTACTATATGACCAACACCCAAACCCAGAAGGGATCATGTGGGTCTGGAACAGCATGCTCAAAAAAACCATCCAATCCAAGTGTCCCATAGCAAGCTGGACAGTCTAACTCCATATGGCAAATCCTTATGCAAATATGGTCTTGCAGGTATTTGGCTTTTTTTTCCAGTTTTATCTGAATAAAATACTAAGAATTAAARAAGTGCAACTCCAACAACACCAGARGCTGAGAGGCTCCAGCTTRAGCAGGAAACAGAAYAAGAGACACAGCCACAGCCCTCTTATCASCATCACAGAATCCCAGATCAGTTTGCTTTGGAAGGGTCCTTAAAGCTCATCCAGTTCCAGCCCCCTGCCATGGCAGGGACACCTTCCACCAGCCCAGGTTGCTCCAAAGCCTGTCCAGTCCAGCCTAGAACATTTCCAGGGATGGGGCAGCCACAGCTTCTCTGGGAACCAGTCKCCTTCAGAGGCTGCTGAAGCCATGGGCAGTTTGATGTCAGAGGGCTCCAAGGCTGCTCTTTCCTATGATCTGAACTCTCTCCAGAAGTTAAAATGCAATAAAAAAGAAAGCAGAACCAAAGCTACATCTGCCCCCCAAATCCCTTCAATATTCTCTTCCACACTGCTCTGTCACATCTTGTTGCTGATCTAATACCCTGAATTCCCTCAGGTGCATTAAACACTTCAACTCCAGCTTTATGTCAACAACATAGTTCAGGTAGAAGAAAATCTTCAGTACTTGTGCAATTACCCTGTTAACTCTTCATCTTTATCATTCTCACTTCAGTTACAGATTTCTAATTTATATTCTTAGCAGTTGTCAAATACAAGTCATTAATAAAATATCAGTTCTTGAATTTGACAGTGAGCTGTGAGGACAAAGACAGCATATACTGGATTTCAAGGACAATTAACAGCAAAGATGCTGCCCTGAGAGAAGCATATCAGAAATCACTGTGTTTCAAAATGAACACTACATTGGTGAAAGGCTTCAGGTTGGAACCTGTTTGCACAGTTCCCAAATACCAGCCCAACCTCCATTCAAATACTTCCCCCTTACATTAAATGCAATTAATTAAAAATAAATAAAAATAATTTAAAATAATCCAAACAAAATAACTACTACTGCATCACAAATCTGCGAAAAACTTTAAGGTTTCCCAATCTTTTGCAAGCATTRACTAGACCTGAAGATAGAAATAAGATCTAAAACCCCCAAGTTTATAATTTTAATTAAAATTTTCRATCACAGTGACAGGTTTCCCAGTAACCAAAGAATCAATTGTGTCCTGAGGGAAAAAATGTATTTGAAGACRCCGCTTCCCCCTTAAAATTACCAAAAATAGTGTAAAGGCCAATTTCCTCACTTACCACACAGACATGGCAATAACTAACAAAAAAAGGAACCAAATGCATTATATCTGTTTGATCCTCTCCTCTCCTGAATTGCACAACTGTGTCAGAGGACCAACAATAAATGAAGTCCCTTCTACTTCCCATGGAAAGAAGGAAAGAAAAAAATGGAGGGAACCTCTGAGATGAGTCCATTTGCCATTCAGAGACACAAGGTACATGTTAATGATACTGGTATGTATTAAGAATCTCAAGAAACCCAGCTCACACCAGGAATTTATCACAGACCACAATTTCAGAAAGGTTTTATGCATTCAAAGTAAAGGAAGAAAATTTGGCACCAAATGCTGAAAGGAAGAGATTAGACTCTCTTTGGAGAGACTGAAGAACCCCAGCATACCCTACAAGAGTTAACGTTGAAAATACACACAAACAAACCCTGCAGCCTAGAATGAAATCTGATAAAGATGACTAAAATCCCCCAGCAGARCAAAACGTTTCAAATGCAGCTCCACTGAATCCTGTGAGCAACAAAGCACAGTAGCTCTAACTGGATCCAAACCTGGGCTTGCCAAGGACTACTGACATCAGCCTACAGAAACCCCTGGATTTCTCACTGAGCTGGTATTCCCAGCAAAATCCTTCCAAATTCTAAAGGAGACCAGTGTTACACAGCACATACACTCCAGTGCTTCAGCTAGAAAAGTCTTTCATCTGGAAGGCTTGGCAGTGTTTGAAATGTATTATTCAGTTATAAGTCAGAAAATCTCAGGCCTTAATTAGGAATGCCATATGCTCGCTTTCAAAAGACGCTAATGTCAAACTTCAAAATAGAACAGGGCAAAGAGAAGAGAATAAACAGCCTTAAAAACCTCTACTTTGTTTCCATTCTAAAGAGTATTTACATATTCTAATCTCTTAACGCATTAAGGTATAAGCTAAGAAATAAAAGATGCCATGGGAGGGATATTTAGATGTTTTTCTCTGAGTATTTCCACATGATTTTTTTCCATGTTCCATAGCATCTATAAGYCAGCAGAATTTGCCAAAGCATAATTTAATCCACCCTTATTCTGCTGGGAAAGCCACAGATCCCTTTTTCTAAATGTTCTGTGTATTTCTCCTTCTTCCTGTATTTACCCTGACCTCTCAGAGCCATCAACTGGGCAATACAACTTTGTCAGAGCAGGTGGACAYTGGGAGACATCTCAAGGGAGCAAACCTTGGGGTTGTGAATGTGTGCACATAAAGAAGCTTTAAAACCAACCCMAGGGAACAATAAGTCTCCAAGGTTTTCTGTTTTGCTTTGAA
The DNA here is from genome assembly GCA_002167245.1 of Sporophila hypoxantha. Classification (NCBI taxonomy): domain Eukaryota; kingdom Metazoa; phylum Chordata; class Aves; order Passeriformes; family Thraupidae; genus Sporophila; species Sporophila hypoxantha. The sequence continues at coordinate 1,943,990 of NDFG01000154.1, forward strand.
TTGCATCATGATTCACAAAACTCACAAAAAGGTCATGCCTCATGAATCAATTCCCTGAATTTGGAGCCTTTTTAAAGCAAGCCTGAAGGATCATACTCCCACAGCAAGCACTGGTCTGTATGGAATCAGCATGGAATAAAACTCTGGGCTGGAAGAGACCTCTGGAGATCAGCCAGTCTGATCCACTCCAAGTTCAGGTTAGATCAGGTCCCTCCAGGACCTGAGTGAGAGGTGTGCTGGGTTTGGCTGGGAGCACCAYAAGGGTGGGGGTGCACAGGAATTTGGGAGGGGACACAGCTGGAACAGACGACCCCAACTGCCCCAAGGGATGTTCCAGACCACAGGGCATCATGCTCAGCATGTAGAGCAGGAAGGAAACTTTGGGGTGATGTCACTCATCTTCCCGAGCCACTGTTACACACGATGGAACCCTCACAGAAAAGAAGATTGGCAGTCTATGGATATACATAATTTTGTCAGTTCATTCCAAGGATTTTACTGCCCTTTTGACTCAGCTCAAGCCTAATTTTTTCRAGCCTGCAATTTATGCCAATTACTTTTTTTCCTCCTAAACAATTTTAGCATATCTCACAAACCCCCCTCCCCCCCAAACCTTAGCCTTTATTGTTTCTCCTCTAGGACACACTACTTATTTCCTCAAAGGACAAATTRCCCACACTTCTGCTCATTTCCCATTTTCTCCTCTGGTCTGTATTTTTTCTTGATGAGAGATATTCAAACAAAATACTGAAATATTCAGTATACTCAAAATACTCAAACCAGAGGAATTACACACACAGTAACTAGCATAAGCAAATACCCCACAGGGAAAAAAAAAGAGGAACACAAAATCTTGCCCTCTTTCCKATCTCTTATTTTAATATCCCAGGGTATCAAACAGGGGTGATGCTCAGAGGGTAACCCCAGTACCTAGAGTACTACTAAAAGGTTAGGCAAAGACTGTAAAAAATACTATGGGAAMCCAACTCAGAGCAAAGTCAAAGAGGTTCCTCTTTCTCATCAGGGATTAACAGACTCAACCTTGTTTATTGGCTTTCCCATTTTTGGCTTGAGGAAATAAATTCTGGTGAAGGACTCACACCAACAAAAATTGATGTATTTAATGTGCTTGAATTTCATTTTTCATCTTCCTACTTTTACAATAAAAGGGTTTTTTGGTTTGGCTGTTTTATGATGCTTGTTTTTTCAGTGGGCTTTTTTTTTGCATCACACTTTGAAATGTAGCTTTAAACAACACTCCCCTCATCCGTATTTTACGCCAATTTTATAGCTATAGAGCAGCTTTTCTGAGTGGTTCAAGTTCTTCTTCAGGAAATGCTACTAGTTCATCTGAAATATGACAATATCTCAGAAGTCAAACTCGTTTTTCAGTTAACAAAAACAGAAACAAGGAGGAAAACTACAGAGTTGTTTTGGAGACACTGAACATAGAAGTAAATAAGTGAAGTACCTCAAAGTGTAGAAAAGCATGAATAAAGCAGATTAAAAATGAACAGGTGAGATTTGAGCACTGATGTGAAGGAGGAAAAAGGATATTTAATGTGTTTTAATTTYGAAGCTGTTACATGTGAAATAAAAAGAGTAGGTGGAACTGAAAAATAATATAGCTAGAGCAGTCTGAAGGAGAAGGAAATCAGGTCTTTAAGATAGGTGGGAATAGAATTGGAATAATTCAAATATGAACAGTTTTTTATGTAAGAAGAACAAACCTGAAGGAGGAGCTGAAGTTGGCAGCATATTATCAGAGCACAAGACACAGTGTTACTGACATGGAACCTTTCCATACATACAAAATAAAAGAGCATCGTGAGAAAAGTCACAAAAAGAGCAAATTTTCATTTATAAAGTAACAGGGAATTACAGAGCATATAGTTCTGCRAGGGAGGATGAGAGTGAAACAAAGTTTAAGTCACGAAAGTCATTTTTGTATTAAATACGGCAGATTTTCAGAAACATCCAACTTTTAGTGCATTACAAAATATTCTGATGAACACAAAATMATTTCCAAATGCCTTCCAAATAACTGATTTATGAAATTACATTCCTCAGTATATTCTCTTATTTAGAGGGAAGAGAAATAATCAAGAGCAAAAAAATACAGATTAATGGATCTGAACTTGCACTGAATTCTGCTCACAAGAACTTTCTGCTTACGTTAGTMATGTAACTAACTTGAAAAATTAATTTGGCAACTACTGAAGTACATGTAAAGAGAGCAAAACCAAAAAATAAAGGTAACAGAATCTTTCACTAAAAGCAAACCAGTACTAGAAAAAAAKCAGTATTTTGATTTTCATTCCTTTTTATGAATTATATGATACACTATTTTCACTTAGAATCATTCAAGTGAAACCTAAAGCTGACAAATCACAAAATTTTGACWACCTTGCAAAAGGCTGCAAATTTAATTGTTTCTTTATGTAACACAAACTCTGAATCCCAAACCCTGTATTTGATAAACACAGAGAAGGTGGCACAGCATACAGCTGGATGACCTCTGCTTTTCCTCACTGCACACCATAATGCACTGTTTTCACATGTTAAAGACTGAGCAAAAGTCTCCCAAAATACAACCAACTGTCCTGTTGGTTGTGTGCAATGGACAGCCAAAATGACCTTTTTCTTCTTAATACAACAAATTCWGAATTTTAAACCCTATCTTATATCCTCATATACATCTGATATGGCCCTACCTTTAAAACACTTTGTTCTATGTCATATCCTTTCAACACAGACCCTGCATCACTGTCATATGAAATGACAATTATTTTTAAAAGTCCCAAAAATAAACCTTAACTGGGCATCCAAGAGATGATCCTCCCCTCATGTATTGCACATAAAATTGAGCCACCGTGACATCTCTAAATTTGATGTACGAATGCTTGAAGCTGAATAAAAGAAAGTGCAGAAGAATTATTGCTTCAGTTCAGTAGTTTTGCTCCCACACAGATGACAAAGCCAACTAAATGCTGCACAGTGGAGCTAGTCTTGTAAACACAAACATGTTCCACATGCACCGTGCTGTCTGATCCCTGACATCTCAGAYAACAGGCAAGGAAAGAAAACTGGAGGTGTTAGCACAACTCCAGGGCAATGCATTAGGAATTTATCAATTTGTAGATTAGAATCTGCTCCCATCTRTGATATAATCAATGAGAAAAAAGATACATCAGTGTTAGAAACACTCAGAAGTTATGTGTTGCCTGGCATTTAAGGCAGTATGCCAGGCACTTWGATTAGACAGCACTTACACTCAAAAAATACCAGAAAGCTAATGATCAATGCTAAAAAAAAAAAAAGAATCTCACACTGAGGTTAGGGGAGCTGTTGGTTGAAACCAGTCTTTTTAATAATCTTTATACAAAAGTGGGTAATTTTTTAATTACATGATATTGTGCAATTATCTAAGCAGTGGCAGCTTGAGGCCACCCAAAATTGATGACTGAAAAARCTGAGAAGATCCTTTAGCAATAGGAAGTTTGAATTCCTAATAAGCCAGCAGGATTGCAAATCCTTTTTCAAACTGATTACAGATAGACAAGGAAAGACAACCACTAATGAATAAAGCATCCAAATTATTCAAAATAATCTGCAATTGCTTCCAGACAAGATGAAAACATCAATTTATGCTCATTTTGTGTCTATTTTGCACCACAATCTGAAGAGATTTTATGAAAGCTATAAAAACCAAAAAGCCTGAGATCCAAGAAACACTATGATCCCACAGAATTGAAACCTACCTTTACTAGAAAATATCTTTTTCTATCATTCTGCAAAAATAAACCAAAGGCATCACCAGAATTCCCTGGAGCATTCATGAACCACAGGCCAGAATMAGGGAATCATGTTTTGCCTTGAACCTTACAAAGGATGTGTGAGGAACAGATTTTATCAAAGAAAACATCCCTACCCACAGAGCATTCCCACACACACTGTGCAGGAGTGTCAAGTGGACACTGGAGAAGAAAAGAGGGATAAAAGAGCTCAGGCTAAGTCACATTCCTTGGGTATGTTCCACTTCCTGGAACAGAAAAAATCCTTAAAAAAAGCCCAATTTTCCTTTTAATTGATAACCTTGCAAACACAGTAAATACTTCTGCAACCCACAGAAGTGCTTCAAGTTCAAATKATTTCAAATACTCACCTTGTAACACAAAGGTCATACTTGCATGACCAAAGCTAAATACAATTGTAACTATCAACTGAGACCATATTAAAAATAACAAGTCCTCCAWGCTCAGTATTTTTATATTTATTTAGGAAAGTATCACATGATCACATTCCTCCTAGCAGCYCAATGATAGCTGCAGAAAGACAACTGACTGCATTTATTTTATGATTTTTAGTAACACAAGTGAACGTGTAAGGTGTGAAAATAATCAATTTTGGATTATTTTACAGTCAGAGTCCATAAAATGATATCAGGCTTGTCAGGAATATTTTCTTTTCATTTGGATGCTATTCTTAGTAGTGTCTGTATTTTAAAACTCTTCCCTTGTGGAACTGTAGAAAGGTTTCTTGTCTGGAGATAGCTACTGGCCAAATGGCCTCATGAATTTAGGATTTGTGACATATTAGTTCATTTTTATGGAGATAGAAAAAGACTCCAAGACAGATTTTAACTGATCTTCTTTAGGACCCAACTTTGCTCTGTGRTGGATTAATATAACAAACAGTTCCTGTGATGTACACAAAGCTATTTTAGATTTGGATTAYAATGCAGAGTTGACTATTTCAACACTAGTCATGTAATTTTTCTCACACAATCACCCTCGTTTGTTCCCATCATAACCCCTATTTTATCACTAAATACTCAGTAGTTCTATTCACTCCTAAAYCATCACCTCCTCTACTCCTTTGCCTTCCTGAGTACTGAAAAAGCCTCTACCCTCCCACAACACCTGACACACATTTTGACTTCCTCTGGCTGATCATCTCTGATCATTTGGCATTGCCCACCTCTCCCCTCCTGCACACACCTTTTTGTGTGACCAGCACAACACCCCCAGAGTTTTTCTGAAACTTTCATGGTCCCTTGTTGTTTCATGRCTATTTTCAGTGTCAAATCCTACCYTCTCCACACTCAACTTCCACACCCCTGAAGTTCATTTTTCTATTGTCTCTTTTTGRTCTTAGTGTTCAGACAGCTAAACAGGAGTAGGAAGATAAAAYTTTTACTTCCTTTAGTTTATTTTTTCCCTTGGCAAACAAACCACAAATGGAAACAGTTCTGTGTTTCTGGAAGTCATTTGAGAGTGTTCAGAAGCACCCCATAGCTCATGTTTAGAAGCTTTTTGGTAGGCAAGTCATCTTTTACCTGTTTCAGGTTATCTGCTAAACATTCTGTGCTTACTCTGCAGCCAACTCACAGATGGGAACAAGAGCTCCRAACCAGACACCTGGGACCACAGAAAGCTTCAGCAAAAGTAGCTTCAACTCAGTAACAATCAGCTTAAAGAGTATTTTCTGCTTTTGAACAGAACTTCTCCTGCTTACAGTCATCCTTAAGCTTCCAACTTTATCCTGACTCCAGAAGAAATTCAAATGGAGTTATCTAGTGTTCTCCTGAAATGTCAAGTTTCATTAAAAAAACCTAATAATTCAAATATTAGACCAAAAGGAAGGTCATCATSTCACACACGTTCTGAGCAAGCACTGCTGCTAAAAGCAGCCAACCTATTCATCCCTTTTTCCCTTTGTTATTTATTTCTGGGACTACATCCTCCTTTAAATGCTTCTGCTGGAAAGCTATTTCCCCCAACCCTTGAGCTCACAAGTGCAGCCAGCCACTTCATCCTCTGRAGAACACTGCTACAATAAAATGCTCTCTGAGCTTTGCTTTTTTCAACACTGCAGCATCCACACCATCAGTTCTGGGCATGCTCTCTCCTTCCTCAATGCTCTAGAAAGGAGAAAAAGGAGTTCAACCAACTGTGCTCTGCACCTGCTTACAAGGTTCTACTTCAGGTTAACAATGAACTTTTCTGCATATTAATAAAAGCTGACACTTAAATCTACTTTATTTGAAACCTTTATAGAACTTCCTCATTATTCATTTTAATATTTTTAATTATATTTAGAATTTAATAGAAAACTTCTTATTAAGGAGTGCACTTTACATCTTAGGTTTTGACAAGAGATTGTTAAAACTATTTTTTCAATTACCACCTCCAAAGCAAGGGACCATAAGTGATTGGATTGCCAGAAATACCTATTACAATATTAGTAATTAAAAAYCAAAAGTGAGGGTGAAATATCTCTAAGTAACAATTGCACAATCTTGGCAAAGGTCTTAATTTTTTATACAGCTATTCACATGAAAAATCAAGCTAAAGTGAGAAAAAATATCAAAAGCTAAGAATGTTATTTACAGAGTGTATGAGCTCCATTTTCTACAAGCACTTGTTAAAAGACATTAGGCCTAACTTTAGTATAGAGATTATTTAAAATCATTATTGGCAGGTACCATGTTTGACCTTTCATCAAAACAAAAAAAAAGAATATTGAAAAATGCCTTCTTTTTTATGACCATCTTTATTCATATTCTCATGGCACAAGACATCCCAGTGAGCTGTGTGCATGCAGAGTACASAAGAATCAAATAGTGCATTCTTATACAAGAAAAATGCAATGTATAGTGCTTTTGAAATCAATTTAAGAATATTCTGCGGGCATATAAGGAAAAAGCAAAAATAAAAAAAWTTAAAAAGGAGAAAAGTAAAAAGAACCTATATAGCCAGGTAGCTATCACATTTAAGATTAAAAAAGAAAAAGCCTTCTTCCAAGGCCAAGACAAGACATTGTAAACTCAAGGGGGTTTTTTTCCATCATCATAATTAGTACCCTGAAAAGAAAAAAAAAAAAAAAAGAATGAAGAGATTTATTTAGAAAAACTGCAAATGACTCATTGAACCTGCATATCCTCCAGGATAAAGAACTCCTCAGCACAGAACTCTAAATGTGGTTTCCATGAGAACAGAGGCACATCATATTTTTAATGTCTTCTCTTAGGAAGTAATCTACATTTAAAATATGGAAACTAGCATTAAAGAACTAAACCAAAGTTAACTTGGGTTCATACTCCAGTGGAATACTTGTTTTCTGTAATAAGATAAAGCCATTCTATAATAGTACCAAGAGGACAGTATCCACGTTATTCCTAATTGTGCTGCATTCACCACATTCTGGAACAGCTGCATTCTTCCCAATAACAGCCATATTGAAAAAAATTACTCAATTTTTTAAACTCTACCCTATCAAACAAGTCTCAGATTAATTTGGCTCTACAACTCACACATCRAGAAGGAAAAGAACACCAACAGCTGAATTACACTACACTGATCCACAAGTTCCAAAGGCCAAATCTGAACTAATTCTTGCTATGACCAACAAAGCAATCCCAAACACCAATGGCACAGAAGAAATCCTTTGAAGAAAATAGCATTTGTACTATTCAGAATTAGCACCTGATACAAAGGGGGGACTGACATTGCTGATCTGTGCCTATTCCCCTCCCTTTCAGGAATCAGATCAAAGTTCAAAGAGCACCTGACTGTGGGGTTTTTGCAAGCTTGGTGTCACCTGGGATATGTGGAGGGGTTTGGCTTGTGAGAATAACCACGCCTGCCTGCTCCAGCCTCTCTTAATCCCAGGGCTCTGACTCATTGCACCAGCTAAAATCTAACACTTACCAGTAACAAAGAATCAAGGAAGAATTTTTCCACAGTAGTGAGTGAGACCTTTTACAGTATTGACAGAACAGTGGCAGAGATCRGAAGAATAACTTGGTAAAACAATCACAATTCCTGGTAGGTCAGACATTCAGATCAAAAATGGCACAGGGAAAGCCTATTCTGAATGCTAGGGGCTAATCCTCAGAGCACAAAGAGACAAAAGTAGCCCAAGGGCCTTCAAACAAACAACAAAACAAAAAATTCCACCCACCAGGAGGAAAAAAAACCCAAAAATTCCACCAGTGGGAAATATACTGAGCTATGTTAGCTTTGGAAGGGGCAGGCAAATACACTGGGTCCATGAACTGCAGCAATCCCCAACTGAACCAGGAGATATTTTAATAAGCCCTAGATATAAGTGAGGGAAACTAAATCACATGTTAAGTTAGGGGACGAGGAAACTCCCCATGAGAGCCTGGGAATTTTTTTTTTTTTGGTTTTCTTTAAAAACAGGCATTTAAAACCTGCCATTTCAAGTCTAATTTCATGCTATCCTCTTCAGTAGCATAGCACATTCAAGGCAAATGACTTCTGACCAGAAGAAAACACCTTTGAAAAGCATTTTCTAACCTGCTGGCAGAGCACAGTTGCCACAAAGCAACACAAAGCACACAAAGATGGACACACATCATCTGCTGCTGCTATTGAAGACATCCAAACAATGGCACGGCAAAAATACTATTACTCCTAATAGAAAAATAGTGGTGATCTTTTTGTCCAAAGCAGTTGTATTAAGAATTAATTGAGTAAATTAACAGCAGAAATAGAATAGTATACTATCCATGGAAACTGTAAGTGCTGATTTATCCTTACCTTCTTCTGCCTCATCCTCCTGGGATGACATAGGCCCTCCTCCACTTGTTGGGGTGACTAATTCTTCCTCTCTGGCAGATTCTCTTTGCAGGCTGACAACTTCATAAATTGCATCTCCAGCACTTGTATGGCTTTTTCCTTCAGACTAAATGAAAATATGGGTATGTATTAGGTTGAAAAATAAGGCTATACAATAGTTTGGTCAGGATTGCCTCAGATTTCTTTGCCTTGGCAAAAATAGATGGCAGTACCTYACAGTTCTGTTTCTCTCAGTTTTACAGGTAGAAAATATAAATAAAACTGCATTACTTCCAAAAGGGCCTCTTAACAACCATTTTCAGTATTGTTCAGAACAATGATTAAAAAACTTGCCAATTTAAACAGCTATAATGAGATTAAGTCAAAGAGAAATCTCAGCTAAAGAAAAGAGAAGAGAACAAAGAGGAAAGATTGGAGTAAGTGAAACAGGAACCAAATGCCTGAGGGGGAGAAAAGTAATYCTAAGATTTCTTTTGTAGGTAAAGAGGAGACTACAGAAAAAACAAAACCTCACCCTTCTGAAAAGCCTTAAATTGTAGAAAGCTCTTTTTAGTCCAAAAACCAGGAAAATGTATCTATCTTTCTTCAGCAGAACACAATTAAAATATACCCCTTGCAATGAGAAATGTAATGGAGCCCCATGGCAGGGGGTCTGGAACTAGATGATCTTGAAAGTCCCTGTGAACCCACACCACCCCACAATTCTCTCTCTTATGAAAAAGAAGTCAGTTAACTACACTTTAAGCAGCTGCAAGTTTTAAAATAAAAAGAGGATATGTTTTTCCTTTGAATTACAGTTARGAACACAGTTATTTTTCAGTGACARYCAGTGATTAGTACATTTTTAGAGAATTGTATACAACTGCAAACTAATGATGGTATTAAATGAAGCAGRCCAAAATGTTTTACTATTTTTTTCTTTGTGCATTTTGTCTAATACATTAAAATAAGGTAATTATTGGAACATACTAAAATCATCAAATTAGCCAAATCATCTATTAGAAAAGAATAGAGTTTCAGTTGGAGTACCCTCAACTTGTTTGGAAAACAAATATGATAAAGTTGAAAGGCTCCACAATACCTGCACAGGAGATATACACAAACTACTGACCAACACTTGCAATTTCAACCAGCAGGTGAAATGATGCAGAMGAGCAGCTTAAACAGGGACTGCTTGGACTGACACAATGTAAGTTATTTTATAGTGAGAAACCTCTCCTCATTTATTTTAGAGTAATAATTGAGACTCACTTCCCTTAAAGCAGAGGCTCCAATTATCAGCCAGTTTTGCTGACRGAATTTCTCATGAAGTCAGTCTAATGAATTTTGGGGTGTAGGCATAAATAGCCTGAATTCTGCAAAAATTAAGTAGGATAACATCAGAGCCATTATCCCTGTTTTAGTCTCACATAACACCATTATTGAGTAATTACAAAGTACTTGGTTAAATCAATCAAGTATTGATAGCACTAATGTTATTAAGCATGGGTATCTATAGCTTTTATTTTTGAGAGAGTAAGGCATGAGATACTGTGGGTTTTGCTGTATGTTAAAATTATTACAAATCRTCAGCTCCTTGCACATGTTCTGGTTAACTGCAAGAGCCACCTGTATAAAATGTAAAAAATTTGACTACTGGTTTCCTTTGAAGCACAAACCCACCATGACAAGGACCATGTTCTAACAATGAAAACGTGCATGAGCAATACAGTAAAACAGCTYGAAAGAACAATCCTAAATTACACATTAACCTGCATTTCTATCAGCTTTTAGCATTCTTTATACCTGAGCACACCTTACCCATCTCAGTTCAGACTATTAAATGTGCCTGAATCTTTCCTCAGAAGGGTTATGATTTTTTTTTTATAATCTACTTAATGCTCAACTGCTTTCCCAAGAAGTTCCCAAGTGGCTGATCCCACTGCCATCTGCAGAGTTATTTCCCAAGGAGCAGCAGTGCCCTGAGGTACAGGATCTTTCACAGGTGTTGGCAGGAGCAGCRACTGCAATGCAACTGAGAATTGGTGAAATAAAGATTTGTATCAAGTCACCCAAAGAAATCCTGGCAAACACAATCAGGACCTCATCTTGCAGAAGGATTACTAGGACTAAAAATATTCCTTTTTCAAAGATCTGCAAAACAGACTCTGAATTTTGCAGCAGGAAGAAATYCACGTGTTTCTTAAGGGAAGAGAGGCATGTGTATGTTTGTCACATTATAAGGGGTGAGAAAAAGAAAGCACCCATATTGCTTAATTAAAAATGGTACAGTTGCAAGTGATTTAAAAGGCAAGCTGAACTGATAAGAGATAAGTATCAAACAGCTGAGAGCAGAATACTTTTAAATGTATTTTCTTTAATGTCAAAATGCAGATATTCTTATTTGCATGTAACAGTCAGCTTTCTCAGATTTCCTTAAATTCCAAGTTGCTATGCTAATCTCTAGAAGAAATACAGAAACAACATTGCTTGAGATTTATTTACTCCCCAAGTGTTAAACACAGCAGCGATTTTCCCATGTAACATCAACACAGCTTGGTTTTTTTCAGKCCTATTGCTGTGCTCCACAAAAAGATGGCAACTCAAATAGTCCCATTAGGCTCTGTAAAATTAAAACATTGCTCTTTGGTTCCATTAGTCAAAGACCATGTACTGTGGGCATTGGAACAGTGGTGCAACCTGGCCTSTGCTCTTCACTTCTGGAGGCAATACCAAGACATAAGTCTTTGGAGAAAGCAGGTGAGCAGTGGCTGCAGGAGGATGCAGCTGCACATCATTCTACAGTCAATGGGCAATGTAGCTCTTGTATGTACCTCAGCCAATGCCAAAACCAGAAGGGACTTGAGCTACAATCACAACAGCCTCACTCTCTTACACCTCAGCATCATCACCTTTGCCTTTAACAGGCCACATTCTTACAGCCATCTGCCCTCATACTGTAAATGTCAGCAGCCCTTGGATTTTACAATGAACAATTATAGAGCCATTGCCCAATTCTACCAGTCAAGTGGACTTGCTTTAGAGATTGTAGAGAYTTAAAGAGAATTCAATAGGCAGGTTCAAAATAATTTAAGCCCACAAAACAATGACTTACAACTCATTGCAATTCAGTTTACAAAGTGTGCTGGGTTAGAGTTATTTCCTTCACAGTGGCTGCTTTGGGCTTCTGCTGGAAACAGTGTTGATAACACAGGGGAGTTGCAGCTCCTGCCCAGCAGCTGCTGACACAGTCAGGGCCACCCCACCAGCAAAAGGGCTTGAGGTGCACAGAAAGCTGGGAGGGYAKACAGCCAGCACAGCTAACCCAAASTGACCCAAGGGATGCTCCAGACCATATGGCATCATGCCTGCCATGTAAAGTGAGGGAAAACAGGAAGAAGGGGTGATGTTTGGAATGATGGCATCTGTCTTCCCAAGCCAGTGTTACYCTTTTCCCCAGGGGATGGRTGAGCACCTGCCTGCCCATGGGAAGTGGTGAATGAATTCCCTGTTTTGTTTTGCTTGAGCACATGGCMTTTGCTTTCCCTACTGAACTGTCTCCATCTCAACCCACYAGTTTTCTCACTTCTACTCTGCTGATTCTCTCCTCCATCCCACCATGGGGGAGTGAGTGAGTGGCTGTGTGGGCCTTGCTAGTTGGGGTTAAACCATGACACAAAAGTACTGAAACCATACACATGCTACTTAATCCTTATGCATRAGAGCCTCCCTGAAATAAACAGTTCAAAGAAACATCCTGCTGAGAAGCAGGTGCCATATAACTTTTATAAAGGCCAAATTAGGACATTGAGACTGTGGTAGTGTTTGAGGGTCCCCAGGATGAGGGAAAAGATGAGAATCTTGACTCCATGTTTCAGAAGGCTGATTTATTATTTTATGATATATATTATATTAAAAGAAAATGATTACTAAAACTACACTAAAGAAAAAGGWGACATCAGYKGGCTAGAAAAGAATGKTAATAAAATCTTGTGACTGACCAGAGAGTCTGACACAGCTGGACCCTGACTGGTCATCAAGTAGAAACAATTCATATGAGACCAATCAAAGATGCACCTGCCACATCCCACASCAGCAGACAGTTATTGTTTACATTTTGTTTCTGAGGCCTCTCTGTTTCTCAGGAGAAAAACCCTGGCAAAAGTATTTTTCAGAAAATACGTCAGTGACATGAGACTAATGTTCTAAATTAAAAAAAACCAAAGGCACTACCTGTTTTAGCTTCATGTAGAAAGTTTCTGTGAAGGTTTTCCTGCTGAAGTACCAGAAGCGTTCGTTGGCAGGGTACACTCGCACCACGGTCTCCAGCAGGAACCTGACTGGCTCCACCACCTCAGTGACAACCATGTCCACAGCCACAGTCATGAACACACGCTTATCTGAAACACAGACATGAGAAAAACTAGGCACAGCTCAAATCTGTAAACTCTTGTTCAAATTGAAAATCCTTTTTGTTCCATTACTGATTCTACTGCACCTGTTTTACCTGCCCAAGTTCTAAGCCCTCCATGCCTGTTGCACAAAATCAAAGTTTGCATTAACCATCTGGTAACTTCAAAACCAAAGATATTATACCTTCTTTTAAAGACAAAGGCAAGACATCATGCAAAGAAAAACACCARTGAAGTACAAAACACCATCAAACAAAAGGAGCATGCAGAGGATAAGGTCACACCGTGAAGTGTAAGGAGTTCTGTTAGATGCTACTAGAAATAATGTGGTGTGAAAATCCATCAGCAGGAACAGTGACACTGGCTGTAGGTACTMGGATATGCCTTTAAGCAAATGACCTGAGCTCTGCCTCAGGACAAGAAATAAATTCCAGACTTAGATTCCAAGTTTTTTAARCCCATCAGAGAATGTAAATTCCAGCAATAAGAAAGTCAGCTATACAATCAAGCACTTGAATGCATCACTGCCAACTGCCCCAAGATGCAGGGGATGAKATTTGTAATCAGCTCACAACTAGGAGGAGGAGAACCCCAATGGCCTGCTATTCATACTGCTTTACTGAGTACAACAATTTGCAAATGCTTAAAACCAAAAATCCCAATAACCAGGGACAGGCACATCAGCCCCAAACACTAATGTAACATCTCCAAATCAGCACCACACACTGTTCTGTGAACAGTTATTCACAACTCTTGGGCTGGGCATGTTTATACAGAGAAATTCCTAGCAATGGACTCTTGGAACATAATGTTTCATGGACTTAGACATGCACCATGATTGCCAAGAGAAAATGCACACACCAAACCCCTGCTGGGTAAAGCAAACACACAGATTAGGTTCCACTACCTTTTGGAGTTTCCTCATTAAGTACTAGAAACATGGGTGCATTAGGATTCCACATTCCAGTAATGACATAAGCCTTCCCATCAGAACTCTTTCCCATGGATTCCTAAAAAGAAAATCAGACAGGATTGTATTACAGTCATGGTTTGAGATCAAAGAGAGGGACATGGGGATGAGAAACAGGTCTAGGAACCTTAAAGAAAATGAATTAATGGAATGAACTATTACTAGTATGAGGCAAGTAGATGGTTCCTGAAGTTTTCTGGAACAGTCCCTATGGATCACACAGGCCTGTTTGTAGCCTCTATGGACAAAAGGACTGATCCCTCTCTTGCAATTCAGTTAGGGATGAGTGACTGAGTTCTCCAGATTTAAATATGGAGAAAGAAGGTTGAAAGGAAATCACAAATGTCTATTTCTGTGCTACAGTCAAGAAATAAACCAACACAGTCAAGAAATAAACCAACAACTCATTAAGTCCAGCAGTTAAATGTACTTGGAATGTGAACATAAATAGAATTCAAGCTGGAGTAAACACAGGAATTAAAATACAGTAAAAAGGTGTTGTATAGATTTATAGGAACAACAACACTCCAAAACTCATTCTAATTAATTCAGTTTTATAATCAAATAAAAAAGGGAAAAATCAGAACTGATTTCAGCAAATAAAACCAGGGAAAAAAAAGAGCTGGTAAATACAATCAGGCCAATAAATGAGACTGACAAGAGAACTAAATACTGATAAATAGAACCAGCAGCATGAACTGAGAAATGAACTAGGCAAAACTGGGACAACTATAAAACCACAAAAGGTCTGATGGGTTTAACTCTCCCAAATTTGCCCTAAACCAGGTCACTCTAGCACTTCATAACTTGAAAYTGGCTGTATTTTCCACAGAGAGAAAGTAAATTGGTATTATCACAGAAAGGATCACATTGTTTTGCAGTTCTTTCAGACACAACTCTAAGAAATAGAATATTGTAGAAGACAAGTGAATACTTCAAACTCTGGGCAAGAACTTAAAATCAAATTAAGGAAACAAAGACTAAGTTTTCAGCCCTTTGGGAAAATAYGAGCATTTCCCATCCAAATATGAAAGCAATTATTTGCTCTAA
Source organism: Sporophila hypoxantha (assembly GCA_002167245.1). Lineage (NCBI taxonomy): Eukaryota > Metazoa > Chordata > Aves > Passeriformes > Thraupidae > Sporophila > Sporophila hypoxantha. The sequence continues at coordinate 1,959,007 of NDFG01000154.1, forward strand.
ATTTTTAGGGAACATGCTTAACACAATACAGAAAGCTCAGTTATTTGTGACAACCTAATCTCTGCTTCACTAATTGAACAAAAACCAGGTGCCACAGGTTTGGATGTGTGKATCAAAAGGATTTCTCCATCTTATGACTGTAGATATTAAATCCCAGGATTTAAGAAACAAAAAAAAAAACCAAACCAAAGCAAAAGACATTAAAAGCTCATTTTGCTGGAGTTTGTGGGGTTTTTTTCCTTTTTTTTTCCAATCACCTTATCTTATTTAACAGGCTTTTAGAGCTAAGTATTACCATGTCTAGTAAATGCATGTCACTGTTCTTCACATTTCGTCCAGGGCTTAGCAACATCCCAAAGCACCTGTGAAGGTTATTGAAAACAAAAAAAAAGAAAAGAAGGATATATATTAGCTTTTCACAATACAAGAATCTTTGCTTGAACATAATGGACAGCCACCTACTGCTTCTAATTTTAAGAGTACCTTTCAGAGAATTGTTTGRTATTGTTATGGCAACGCTCAGGAAACAACACAACACATGTTACAGAAAAGACAATGAAATTATTTTCCAGAATGAAGATGGCAGAAACTAGCATCTGGCCTTGAGTGAAAACTCAGCTGTTCCTAAAGACCATTTATAATAATGAGTTCAAAGATACCAACAATTCCTACACATTAGTGATGGAGACTGGCAGGAAAAAATTCAGCTTCTCCKCAGCTCATTTTAAAAATTGTTCTCATGCAATCATAGGAAAAAATACAAATTCATTCATTCTATTATTCACAATAGCACTGCTGCAAAAAAACACATAGCATCATAGACCCTTAAAAAAAACCACCAAGAAACAACAATTTGCTCAATTTTAAGACTTCATTCTTCATTTTTTTAAATTTGAATTTGTGTGATATACAGGGCCTTGAATTCCAGTCAAATCATTTTACAAGAAAATGCTCTTTGTATTTTTAAGAGGAAAAAAAACCCCAAAAAATTTCCTCAGACATTCATATTRTCAAACTTCCTGACTACTGCAGGCACAAATCCAGGCTTGAGGTCRCTGCAAATCATCCATATCTGCCTCTCCTTTGAACATACTCCATTATGAATAAAAACACCAAACAGAATTATGTATGTGCAACAAACAGCAAGCTGTCTTGCACAGGTTTTTGAAAAACCTTAGATCTCAAATGAAAAAGAGAAAAAAATTGYAAGTAATTGCTATTTGAAATACTATGGAAAATTTGGCTTGTAATTCAGAGGGTTTTGTTGGAAGAATTTTTATTCTGTTTGGTTCTCTGATAACCAAACTGCTTTTTCTRACTGACTTTTGGAACTAAGTAATATGCTGAACAATATTGCTTGGACATAAGGACASRAGCAAKTAAAATTTTAGTATCTCTAWGAACTAYAAAAGTCTCAAGATATGCAATCACRATCCCACCTAGCTTTCTCCTATTACATTAGGGGTATAGGGTTTTTATTTTTCACCTCATTAGATTTAACACCCACAACAGTATTTTCCATTCTCCATACTCTTTCACTACTAGAATCACAAAAATCTAAGTGGTAAATAAACCAGTAGACAAGGATTTTGATTTATCTACATCCACAATGCAGTGCCATGTAAAGCACCTCAGCCAGCTCAGATCCAGGATTTGGATTTGGCCACACAAACCAGATTCTCTGAGAGACTACATAAACTGGGCAGAACCTAACAGCATACTTGCTACTTGTTGTTCCTGGGGCAGAAATAGCTTTGAGAGAGCTACAACTGATAGTAGCAGGGGATCACCAGCTCCTGCTGCTACAGAGAAATGTAAGGCCAAGATGCAGAAGAAGGCCAAGTATCTGTGCCTTTCAAAGACAACAGCTCCAAGATGCTGCTCCTGCTGTGCATCACTCAGATGTACACAAGTTCTGATGTGTGACAGCCAAAATTTTTGGGGAGTATGTTTCCAAAAGAATGGGAGTCAGGAACAAGCAACCCCTGCCTCTCACAGAAGAACACTTATGATGCCTAGCAGCATCCTGCTGCAAGAAGAGTCAGGGCTACTCTTCCCTCTTATTTCAAAGAGGAAAATCAGTTCAAGCCAGGTCAGGACCRTCACTTGCAGAAGATGGATTTTACAGAAACAGTTATCAGCACATTCAGCCTCTGACATGAGGGGGCTCAACCACACATCCAGGATTTAAAATGACCTGCACAAGTTGTGGGTCTCACTTCAGACTTGCTGGATTTCTGCACTWAAAGGTGGCTACCAAGCAGCTTTGTGCAACTGCACATATTCCATTACTTTCTAGACCAGCGGGAAAATTTAAAAAAAGAACTGTAATTGTTATTCACAACATATTTTAATTTATAAAAATACAAATGTTACCCATGGATAAAACTGATAGTATAAAGTTAACACCGTGACAGTACAAGGGGGAATGGCTTCACACTGTCAGAGGGTAGGATTACATCAAATATTAGGAATAAATTCTTCCCTGMGAGCGTGGTGAGGCCCTGCCAAGGCTGCCCAGAGAAGCTGTGGTTACTCCATCTCTGGAAGTGTTCAGGGCCAGGTTGGACAGGGCTTGAAGCAATCTGGTCTAGTGGAAGGTATCCCTGCCCATGACAGAGCAAGGTAGTCTTTAAGGTCCCATCCAATCCATTCTGGTATTCTGTGATCTTAAAGAGTTTCCACTACTAATGAGAAACCAACCAATATTTTGTAATATTTTGCAGTTCTAAGGATATRAGCCTAGACTTTAGGTTGAAGTATACCTACATAACTCAGGATTCACTCTCCTGCATGACTGGTAGCAAACTACATGTAAACACCACTGTATTGAGAAGAGTGTGAATCCTTCCARCTCTGAGAATGAAAGGCTACTTCACCTTAACAACAGCTTCCTTAAAGCCCCTGACCATTATCCAGAATTTTCTTCCTGAATCCTGTAAACAACAGAGACTTGATATCCCCCATGGTGGGACTGAAGCTATGTAGTGCCACACATGACTCAGAAAGGAACACCATCTCTTCAGCTGCTTTGYTCCAAATAAAAACTGGCAAAACCCAGGTCAAACAGGGCACAAGAGCAGGAAGGGCCAAAGCAATGCATGAGAGCAATTTTCTGCATCACCCTGACCCAGCCCCAGGCTCTGTCAGAACACCAGGAGAAAGCACTTTCTCTCAGCAGCAACCAAGTTTGATCTCCTGAAACCATGACAAAAGATTTTTGAAATCTGTWGACCAGGGACAAAATTTCTTCACAYAAAATTTTTTGCATTGTAATTTCCACTTAGAATACTTTTGAAGACACATTAAATTGCTCAGAAGCTCAGTCTGATGTAACCTMCATCCATCTTTCATCAGTTTTGAATTTTAATCTTATCAGGGTTAAGTGCATAAAAAGACTTACGAGCCTGTGTAAGTAATTTCAATTAAATAACTTTTACACAGCAAAGCTTGTGGTGATAAAAATAACACCCTCAACTGAGTATTCATTCTAAACACTAACAAAATAAAAGCTAATTTCTYAGAAAGATAGTTTTACACTGGGGAGAAAAGCAATAATCAAATGCTATTCATAAATACCCCATTAACTGAATCCTGAAGGCAAAACAGTTTAAATTAAGATTACACTGAAAATAGATAATTTTTTTAAGTCAATGAGTAGCAAAAGCCTAATTTTACAACACAAAAACAACGACAAAAATTTTTACTGAATATTCCTTGTCTAAAGCTTTAGCTTCCATTCTAAAGTAAAAGCTTGAAACCAAGWCAAGAGATCAGTAAGGTTTTGGGAGGGTTGGGGGGCAGGTTTTCTTGATTCTCCTGTTATCTTGAATTTCCTTTTCACTACAACCAAATTRTCCCATTGTTACTCTTTTGCTAAGATTGCCATCTGGTGGCATTAATTCTGTTGTGCAATCATACTTTATGTTATTGGTACATTTTTTTCTATCACGTAACTTGCCAAGTCAGAGAAAACTACATTAAATACCATTCTTTCAAAAATATAACCTTCATCATTTTTCTAAGATTTTTACCTTTCAATGGCCAGTTCTTTGTTGGAAAGTTGCTGAACTGTGATCACCACTTTCTTCTCAATTCCCTGTTTAAGCTTGAAGTACAATTTYTCTCTGTCCTTTGGCACAGGGCTAAAAGAATAAAAACGTCCTTCAGCAGGCATAGAACATGAATTGTTAAATACAGAAAAGAGTTTAAGCTTTCCTAAATTTTAAATTAATTCAAAATTCATTAGATGTAAAAAAATCAGAACAAACTACTAGACTGTATTTACACAAGAAACTTAGTTTGATTTAAGTTTTTAAAAGACTTCTTACTATCTTTTCCATTTGCACAGGCATCCACTGAGCATCCCTAAAAGACATGATGCAGTGAAAAGAAATTCACTTGAAGAAGGTATCTTGAATTTTTATCTTTTTACAGAAAAAATACAGAGAAGAAAATTGTACCATCAAAAGAGCAGCTTCCTATTTACAACATTTCTGCTCATGAAAAGAGYTCAAATGAATTTTGTTGCAACACAGTAGCTGTGTGTGGGGAAAGCAGCTGTGTGCTTTTTCCAYAGAGATTTCTGCTTTTCCCTCTCCATTCTGATTACCTAAAATTTCCTTTTCCATCATCTTCTTTGACTTCTAAGGAGACACTGAAAGTGTACACATCACTGTCTGGTGTGGGAAGAACGAAGTCCTTCACGTGATCAGATGCTTGTTTGGAAGAACGCTTGAATGCTGTGGAGAAACTATACAAAATTCGGCTGACCTGCAGAAAAGCAAAATTATTAACATTTTGATCAAAAATAAAGGTGCTTTTAATGAGGCATGGTGAGGTTTTTGAAGGTCAAAAATCACTTGCCTCTTATACTGAGCACAAATCACGCTATTATGTACCACAAAGCACTCAACATCACGTGTTCAGCAACCAAGCCATTTCAGTAACAACCTCTCCTATTTCCATTCCTGATACATTCCATGCTCATGTCATGCTCAGTGAGTTAATATAAATTAGATTAGAGATTAGGAATGCAGCTCATTAGAGGACCTGCATAATGTACTTTTCCAGTTGTGTTTTAGCAACATAACATACAGCTTGCTCTGACAGATGTCAAAACCCAAGCAATTTTTTATTTTTCAGCCTCTTTTTCCACCTTAAAAAGTCCTTTTCTCCCAGAACATCACATAGTTCTTCCTAAAATATCTAGGGGAGAGTACTGTAACATGGCTTTTTTTAATTCCACAGGTACACAATGCAACTCCAGTATCAAACATACCCAAATGAGGCCTGCAAAAGCCCCAAATGAGGCTTTCCAGATCTTCCCATTATAGTGTACTTCAGAATTTTGTTGAAATACTAGAAGCAAAAACTTAAAATTATAATAATATATGTATTGTTAATATCTATCATTATAATAAGTATTATTATATAATATGTATAATATATGTAATATTATTATATTATTAAAATGATAATAATTAATGTATTACTAGCTGCACACTCTGCAAAACTCATTCATATGTCCTAACTCATTTTTCAAGGCACTATATATAATTTCCACATTGGGAATGACCTCTTCAAACATGGCTTGTATCCTTTTTCCCAGTCACWGCACACCACAGAATACTTACAGCTTCTTTAATCTCACAGGAGAAGACATGGATCTGGAACTCTTCTGTCCCACAGCTGCTCTCAGTAAATGCAAAGCAGTCACTCTCTGAAGTCCCATTTTGTCCCCTCACACAAAACAACACCTTATAGATGGGAAACGAGGCTATCTCCAAATTGCTCAATTGATTAATTATTCTGGCAAGAAAAGGAACAGGGAAGATCAAAGGAACAGGTCAGTAAAACAGACAGGCCTATCTAAAAGGCTTTTCTGCAATCAGATAAAAAAGGATCCAAACTCTAATTACTGCTAGATTCAAGRAGATGATATGGGCAGCAGGAACAGAAACCTTATGCTTACAAATTTAAGGTGTAAACATTCCTGGTTGTAACATTGACTTAATTTCTRTTATATGCCATAATACAAATACAATACCTCTAGATCAGACAGTAAACAATGGCCATTGTTTGTGAAAAACACAAAAGAAGAAATTTAGAAARCAGAGAAAACCCTAAAAATGTGATTTGTATACAAATGCAATATCGTATTCCTTTCAATGCAACATTAAAAAGGAATTTAAATATCTGTTTAAAAAATCATTATGAAAATTATTTCAGAATCAACAGGACTTAGCAAACAACACCACCACAGCTTAGCAAACGCTGCCACATTCAGGTGAATATTTAGCACAGATCTAAGACTTCACCCAAAATTTTYAAATACTCTCAAACACAAAACCCAAAGAATATTTCAGAAACTTAAAAGCAGTAGTGGTGTTTCAGAACACTGGTGGATAGTGACTTTTAGAGAATAACAAATGCCCTCCTCTATCTTCTCACTACTCGTCCATATGTACATTCAGATCAAGGGCCAATAAACATTAGTCACCTAAAATCCCAAGTCTGTAAKAATAAAAACATAGGACTAATCTAAAGGCAATAAGAGGCCTGGGAGGATTCAGCACACTGTAATTTTGGTGGGACATAACTTGTCCTATGAGGTTCCAGTTTTCAGACACCAGGCAGGAACACACTACTCAAAGCCAACACTAGTATCACCTAAACTTTGATGGAATGTGTTATGTCATATGTGGATTCAACTTTTCAGTTCTGTGCAGCTTCTTAGACAGTCCCACACTTACTGATCTCCTCTGAAATTAAAGATCAAAGGAACCTGCTTTTTCACTTGCAAAACAACTCTCCTGAATGGCCACAGTGAGTACAAAAAATAGGCAGAGAACACCTTACATCTTGTGTAAGGGTGACTGTTGCCATTGTAGAAGTATACAAATGAAGTATTTTCTCATGTCAAATGAAACTCAAACTGGTTTCAAAGAAAAACAAAGGAAGAAAATAATACAGATTCTTGAAGGTCTTTCTCCTCCTCCACAAGATGATAGTCAATACATAAACACAGCTCAGGCAAGAAAAGAAATCTAATCATARCCTTCAGATATCTTGATATCAGAGCTTAAAAACAAACATCTTGGATATTGAGATGTTCCCTACCTCTGGATGSAAAAATGCTACAGGTGCATGTTTAGTGCACCCTGATCAAGATCAATGCACCCTGATCAAGAACCTTTGACTCCCTCATCACTACTTAAAAGACTCTTCTCACATGAGGAAAGTAAATCTTTTCTAGTATTTGGAGACTGTCAGCACTGCTGTCATGAGGCAGACATGGGTCAGAGCTGGCTTCTGCACAGCAATGGCTGGAAACAGACTGGCACRTCAACTCAAACATAGATGGGAGAGMCTAAACTGACACTTCTGCAGCAAACCCAAGGCCAGAAGGACTCCTGGAACATGTAGACCTTGGAGGCATTGACAGACTAGGAAGGTCAGGAGAGCATAGGTATTACCAGCTCTCTCTTTCCAATATCTCTCATTATCATATTTGAACAGATATTAAGGTAGAAAGAGATTTTTGTTGACACTGTGGTAGCTGGTACACCAGCCATGCACTGCATGGTAAATCTGAGCACACACTTTGCTGCTTCAGAGGAATTTCTCAAAATTAACTGTCTTGAGCAAGAACCTCAGGCACAAATCCAGCAATTCTACTACCTGTGCAAGTAACAAAGTGAGAAACCATTTATGTGTCTGCTCAAGCAACAAATGAAACTGTGTTACCTCACAGAGCCTTCTGGTATGTTTGGGACATAGAGTGTTACAGGTAAAGGGGTTTGACTTGAGGACTTCATGTTTGCCATGGCATGCAGAGCTTCTGGTTCATTCCGTGGGGCTGACACCTTTGTACAACCCAAATAAGTCAGTTTGTTAAACAGCACACTGTCCTCTTCCAGGGGTTCACTGGGAGAAGATGGCCTTGGTGCAGAGATTTCTGAAAATGAAGGAAATACTTCTTTAGCCATTTGCTTTTATTTCCACARATTTTTTTGTTCCAGTGAATTCTACAGCCAAATCTCCTACATTTTCCAGGAAAGGACATGAGAGCAGACAGTTCAGCTCCAATAGCAAGAAATCCATTTGACAGCTTAATATTACTGTGAAGTCTGTTCTAATCTAATTCATGCTTCCAAGGGTGGCATGGGGACAAACTGCATTCTGATTCTCTTTAGCACCACAGGAACACAGCACAGACATTCTGAATCTTTCTAAGCAGCCTCAGAATCACAGAACCATAGAACATTAAGGGGCTGGAACAAACCTTGAAGATCACCTAGGTTCAACCCCTTGTGTGTCCTGTTACTTCTATTTCTTATTACTAGAGCTGATAATGCCATAATACTTAGAATCATGAAGGCTGCAAAACTAAATTATTCCTGTTAGGACTGGAGTTGGGCAAGAGAAACAAATCTACAAGTATTTCTTTGTTCACTCATGCTAAGGGCTGGGTTTTGTTTGAAGAATGTCAAACAGGAAGACAGTAAGGTCAGTGTCTCAGAAATACAGCAGGCATGTAATTAAGAGAAGGGTGTTTCCATTTCATATAAACTATTTCTTTTATTTCCAACAGATGCTATGGGCATTAGCTGACAGAATACCACAGAAATAGCATGCTATTGAGGTAAAAAAATTATGGTTTAAAGCACAAAAAGATGACCCCAGCCTAATATATGTAACAGAACACATGTATTTTTGTATTGCAGGTTTTCTATATGTATCTGAAGAAGCTACAATATATTTTACTTATTCCACCTCAATTATCACCCACTCAGCAACTCATAGAATCCTTAGTCCCAACTAATCCTTGGCTGAAGGAAAAATGAACATTATCTTGACCAAAGCAGAGCAGCTCAAGGTACCAATCTGATGATAATCTATTCTTATCTATAATCTTCAACTAAAACTAAGAGYAGGCCCCCAGTTACTCTCCAATATAATTTTGGAATGAAGCTCTGGAAAGCTTTATTTAGGGTTAACTTGAAACTGCGTAAAGAAAAAACCTGCCGTGTGTGATGAAGGGGGAAAGCACTCAGGCAATACCTGTAGCAGAAGGGTCTAAAACAAGCTGCAGAGCTGGCTGGGGTGTTTGTCCTGCTGACCCATCTGCAGCTGCCTGGCCACTGCCATCACTGAATCCTTCTGGGAGTGCAGTGACACACTGGTCCTTCTCAGAATCCCGCAGGATCTCTTCCATTGCCTTCTCCAGCTCCTCATCTCCATCTGAAAATACCTGTAAGCAGAAGGAGAAGTCATTTTTTGAAGGTACTTGTAGATTTACTTTCACTATTAGTTTTCAAATATATAGTCTTACTAATTGCAAAGTTAAGAAACTTTGCTGAATGAGACAACAAACCAAGAATCAATAAAATTGAATTAAATACAATCCAGTGTCACATTCCCTTACATTAAATGCAGATGTTCTCATTGCTAATCCAAAAACCATCCATCAAAAAACTACAGACTTCTCWTAGAATAACAGATTTGTGTATTTAGAGCCTCCATTCAGACTAGAGATCAARAGACTTTGCTATAATTAGTCTTAAAGAAAATTTTACTTTCTTAGTCATATCCAGTGCATTTCAGTTGCTTCACCAATTTTCCCACACATAAGAGTGGTGCAAGCTTAAGGAAATGAAAAAAAGAATTGGAGATACACACTCCCTAAAAGAAAAATAGAATCTTTCACAAGTACCAGCTTTTCAGACAAAAGAAAACCATGGCCAATGCTGCATCATGGATTCTGCCTCCAGTCCAGCAGCCTCTTTCCAGATTAAAGAAGCAGATAATATCTAACACAGACAGAAATTATCAGCTGTAAATAACTGTCAAATAGTACAGCAAAGACAGACTAGGTACTTACTGTCATTTCAGGGGGAATAAATTGCTGTTGTTCCAAGCACAGCAAAACCAGTACATTGATAAAATACAAATTTAGCCATTTGAGCTGTAGTAGCCAATCAGCTGTCACCCAAGTGCTAAAATATTCTGCTATTTAGAGGTAGAAATCTCTTAGAAAAGGTCTTACTCATGCCTAAAGTAGCACTAAGCAGGACTATTCCTATACAGACTAATTACATGCTTTTAAGATAACAGTCTCTGATCCCTCAATAAAGAATATTAAGCTTTAAACCAAATCTCATTCTTTGTAAAGTCATTTAGTAATGTATAAATCCACAGAATACAACAAAGCTAACTCCCAAAGAAGTTATTCAAAGAAAACCTGAACTGCCACTTTTGGACAGATTTGTTTAATCCAAGCTGTTCATTTCACTGGCAYTCAGCAAGGACAAAAACTACAGTCTAAAACTCTCCTTAAGCACATACCAATTATGCACTCTTTCCATCAATACAAACCTTGCCACACATTTAAAAAGAAAGCCAGAGCAAACCTTTAGCTGTGGCTTCTCATCATTTCCAGAGGCGTCCTCAGATTTCTGATGAACCAAGACAAATTCTTCATTAATTAACGTGGATACAGTCTCAGGAATCCTGCTGGCTTTGCTAAATGATGTTTGGACTTCCATCTCAGGTCAGTATTCTCTTCCTGCCACCAGAACCTAATAATGACAAAAAAAAAAAAATTAGTTTTGATGTTGTGCACAGTATGTTAATAGGTATAATATAAAGATACTGTGGAACAGTAAAATACTTAAGATTATACTACTGTATTTCTCAAACTGTGATTTCATTGGTATAAGGAATCTTATGATTTTTGGCAGGTGTTTAAAATTCCTATGATTTAARAGCAGTGGCTGTTATCTATGCATATAGATAACAAATGAAGAGGTTCACCTCAGAGCTTTGACTTCCCCTGTTTTTCACCTTCCAGAGTCTGCTTCCTCTACCTCCCTAKTTTGTGCCCTTGGTTCTCCCTCATACAGGTATTTTCCTTACCCAGAGCGTCACAAAGGTCATGTGAAAATACAGATTACCTGAAGGCTAATTTCCCAAAAACTGCATACTAAGTGTATGCTCTCCACATAAAAACATTATTTAGCAATCACTTYTGTTAGAGGCTTTTGTTATCCTTTATATCTATAGGTAGTGAAGTCAAAAGTGATACTAAACCACAATCAGATCCTTTTCACCTAATTTCCCTGAAACCCTCTGCAATAGTTCAAATTAACCATACCATTTAAAAACAAACATAAGTAATATAAACATAAATACACAATATAAACAATGAAACTATAAYTATTAAGGCAACCAAGAACAAGATTTCCTATCTCTGCACAAGAAAGAAAAGCAAATCTATAAACAAAGAGAAAGGGCAAYATAAGGTTCAGTCTATACATTACAAGTTCATATAAAAATACAGAGCTGAAACATTCCAAGCATGCCAGCATGAGGACACCTAATATAGGTATCCACCAAATAAAGCCASCATGACCTACATTAACTCAGAATGTCTTCTGTCATTCCTTGGAGAACAAAGAGCTGAATCTTAGGCTTTTTTTTCTTATCTATTTTTATATTTTCTGTGTCAAAAAAGGGAAAATATATTTTCAGACTTTYTAAAGAGCATGCACTTCAACATATMGTCTACTTCCATTCCAGTTTCCTGAAAAACACTGCTCTGGCTGAGTGCTGGGATATATTGTGCTCAGGAGCCAGAATTCAGGTGAGTCACAGCACAGGGGGAAAAAATCTGTGACTGTCATTTTTGGGAGGTTGGAAAGGGCCCAAGGAGGAACAGCTCCAGCCACATCTGCTGTGAGCAGGAACAAGAAGAGGTCAAGCTTCACTCTGCCCTTCCCAGCAGCACCAAGGAGCAGAACTGCACCACTCTTGCTTCTCTTCCAATTCCAAACACCCAGTGGTCAAGAGYAGAATGCTGACTTAGGTCTAGCAATAGGGAACCAGAAAAACAGCACATGAAAGAACAAAGACATGCATGTTCTCCACCATTTTGAACAGGTGTTACTTATGATGTTAGCAGGAACAGAAAGTTTAGCAATTTCAAACCAAAAAAAAGCAATTGTAGGAACTAGGCAACTTTCAATACTGTAGTATTTTCTATCATTTTTGAAACTACAGTTAACATGCTTTTGCCCTTTCAAAGACTTGGCTTAGCATAATTTACATGCAACTACTCAAAAAGCTTTTCCCTCTCCTTAACCAAGCCACAGTTTTACCCATCAACCCAGTGAGGGTACTACATGTAGACCCCAGAAAAAAAGAATTCAAGTTCTTTAGGTAACTGACTTGTACAGCATAAAAATCCATTAGAAGTCACCTTATAAAAAAGCCTCTAAACAACAGCTGGAATACTCAGAGTGGCTACAAATTTGGATGAGCAGTTTCACACACTCTGACATCTTTCAGATCTCCAGACCAACCACKAACAGGAATATTTTCCTGACAAATGATGTAAGCTGAGTTCCACCCAGCTCACYTAATGGACTCATTGCTGCAATAGGTTTTACTTCAACTTTTTTAAAGCAGCTTTGCTATAAAGATTTTCTTGGCAAAAGAAAGACAAGGGCTCTACCACACAAGATTTTGACTATGTTACAAAAAGTTTATTAACTACAAGTATTTTTTTATCAAGRGTTGTAAAAACATTGCTGAAGAGCRTGTTTGCAATAAACAGCAAATCTAGCTCAAAATACTAATTTCAAATCCTCTATATGAAAGTGAAGGTCAGCTATTACAGAACTCTTTGKAGGCAATGAAAGGCCATTAGTTATGGTCCCCAAATACAGTATATCCTGAAGAATCATTATTTTTGCAGTGACATCAGCACTGGAAAAAACAAAAGAGGGGACTGTCAGCCACATTAGGAGCAAAGGTCCCGGCTATCAGAGACCCCTGTTCCTCCCACTGCATACCTTAACAGTTTTTTGTGTTTTAGTCTAATTACATTTAATTTRTGAGCTTACTTATGGGAGAGTAACACAAACTCCAATGTAAAATGGTTTTACTTTATCATCAGTCAAATGCGGATTGCTAACATCAGATTATCAACAACTCTCCTTTCTGTAAATAAATAAGAACCAACAGGCACCATGTGAACMATAAAGTGTTTTCTGTAGCAGTATTTCAATAATAAAAGGAGGAAAAATGTACCATTTGTAAAGCCAAAGAAAAGTAGGATTGTGCAAATACAGAAGCATACTGACACACTCAATACTTATTCTTGCCCCATYTGGGTAAATGGAGATTAAMA
>NDFG01000154.1:1972219-2009261 GCA_002167245.1 Sporophila hypoxantha
TKTTAATCTGAAAGTAAATATTATAAACATCAGATAAGTGGGAGGAGCTCCTTATTCAGGTCAGATAAAAGCATCTGCAAGAAAGTGTATGGTATGCTGTGAAATTGAGTTACAAGGCCTTTAATGTGTTAAGAGTGTACTCCAAGCCTGCCTTTACAAGCAGCTTCAACCACCACAGCCAGTGCAGACACACCGTTTTCTATACACAACTACATTCACTGGATCAATGAGCACCCAGAACCCCTCATTCCAGTCCTTCATTACAGACTAATCCAACCTACTGTCAGTGCCCCCCTCTCCCACTGCASTACACACAAAGCCACTTTAGCTTCAGTTTGGCAGTAAAACACAAACACAAGCAGATCAGGCATTTGGGAAAAGCTTTATACACTGTATTTTATGATCAGTCTTTGACCAAAAGTAGGTTTTAATGCCAGAGACAAACTACCACAATCAAGTCATTTCTTCAAACTAAACAATTTAAACTCTGACACGAACCTCACTCAAGAGTATAGCTGTGATTCTCATGAAGACTATTGAGATTTATATCACCTTAAGTAGTAAGCTACATAGAGAAAAAATTTAAATTTTTTCATTATGAAGACATATGATCTAGTATTTCAGCCAAGTGCTTTTGAGGAAAAGCAGTAAAAAGAATAAAAATGCTTCTAAAAGAATAATGCATMAAGATTTTTTGAGGCAGAGAAAAACATCTGAAGAAGTTTTTTTTCTTTAGTAACAAGAGAGACACGTGCACTCTGGATTTTCCAGTCATCAGCAGTCAGTGGATGGTCATTCTCATTTCCCTTTTGTCATTGGCTCTAGTCCTCTTTTTAACTCATTACCAAATCAGGCACTTCAAACCTCCCTTCTCCTACACATGTAAAGAAAAAAAAAGGACAGCTGACATACTAGACATGAACAAAATCTAGGAACAGGCTCCTACTACTAAACTCAAGCATCTCTTTTTTTTAAATTGTCCTTTTTAATGAAAAGTTTAAAGTTAAGAATGTAAGAATTTATTTCTGACTGCATGAGTCAGAACATATAGAAGTTGTTCAGCCCACAATCACATCAGGTTTACTCCCTGATGACCTCAACAGCTGAATGCTGGCTCAGAATCCTGAGGAATGAGGTTTAGCATTTAAAGTTTCTGGAAGGGCAGCAACCAGCAGTGAGGAGCTGACAGTCAGACAGGAAAGAGCAAATCCAATGCACTTCAGCTGCCTCAGCTCCAGCCCGGTTCCTTGGTTTGAGCTGCTGGTGGAGTTCAGCTTGAGCTGCTGGTGGAGTTCAGTTCCAAATGAAAAATACACTCTCTGTTCTGCCAATGGTGATCCAAGGATTGGAACCTCAGGTCAGATGGTGCCTTCCCAAATCCTCAGAGCCAGGAGCCAGAGCAGCTCCTCCAACAGCATCTTCCAAAAGATGACAACAAATTCAGCTGTCAAAGTTCTCTTCACAGCAGGGAACACTGGGAAGTGTGTACTGCTACTGTGAGGAAGTCATTGCTACAAAAGAGGTACCTTGAACATTCATGCTCCTTCCTATAGAGAAGGTATCTTCCCCCCATCCTTTGCTGAGTAATATCACACATACATAAAAAGTTAGAAACAAATACATGGGATTTTTTCCTAAACTGAGTGAAAGAAAGCCTACTATGATAAAAGAACTAAATTTTTTAAAAAGAAGAGTCTCATATAAGGTTTTCTGACAGAGTTTAAGACCAAAGAACTTTTGAGATACAAAGAAACTATTCAGACATAGTTTTGAGAGAGTATGTGTGGAGGTGTGGCATGGTATGTCGATCTTGCTCCAATACATATTTTAAGCCATAGGGACAACACAACGACTGCAGAAAAGCTGCTGCTTTTCTCTGTGAGCTTTAGGATGTAGTTTTGGTGAAGCCAACCTCTCTGATGTACATCAGCTCCAATTATACTCAGTCCTGGATAAAAGGTAACTAAGCCATACTGCTTGGACTCTTTTGGGTCCAGTAAGCAGAACTAACTTTGACATATGTTCAGTACTAAGCTGTGGAAGGCTCAAACCCAGCAGCTTCCCCACTTCATTGCAGAGAGGCACCCCAAGCTCACTACAGCTGCCTTTGTAAAGCAGCCTAGGMGATTAAAGAGCAAGAAAAGTGAAGAACAGTGATTCTAGAACAGCCAGGGGGATTCAGCACTGAATCAGAGCAAGGGACACAGGACAGAAACACTCCTGATTCCTTCTCCCCATAACTCTTCCARGTACTCACACTGAGCCCAGACTTGCAAAAACACATCCCATGCAGAACACAAACACCTAGGCAGTGATGGACCATGAATCCWTGGGATTGCAGAGCACCACAGGCCAAGGCACTGCTGCAACACACTCATCATCACAGAGAAAGAATCAAAGGTTCTGGAAAGCCACTGACTTTCCAGAAGGAAACTGCTTTMCAGATCTGATAGATTCAAAAACTTCCTCTGCAAACTGGTCTCCAAAAGTAAATATAATTTTCAAATGAATCAGTCTTCTGAAGTAGGCATCAGACTTTTTTGTATTTACTTCCAGTTTGTGTGCAATAAATATTTCAAAGTTGTTGMCCTAGGTCCCTGTTGGTTTGTGGAAAGTAAAAAAAAATCTTTAGCTTCAGTATTATTAGCACCWAAAAATTAGAAAATYTAGAGCTATGAAAAGACYGCAATTAAGGGAGATAAAGGTTGACCAGCAATTAAGGGAGATAAAGGTTGACCTATTTTCAGCAAGCAACAAGAAATATGTTTTGAAAGGAAGTTTCTTACCTGCTTGAAAGAAGACAATCAAGAGCGGGCTAATTCATACTGTTTTTTTAGCAGAGAAACAAAATCATCCTGTATTATGGACAGGCTTGTATCAAAGGCAGGCTTCAAGGCCATACAGTMTGCCTGACAATCTCAAACTGCAAAAAAACAACCCAAAAACTGGGAAATAAGTTATACCTATTTTCASAACTATGGTTCCTCAAGAGAATCTCTGGGACCTTTGTGAAGAGGAAGGTCCAACAGAGCTATGCAGAAATTTGTCTTCTGCTAACTGAAGTCTGAAGTAGAAATGTACATCAAAAGACATGGTTTATTCCCTTTTTTGAGCTACAGGATACAGTGCAGGACAGCAAAATGAGCATTAAATTGACAAGCCTTGCAATCACTCCATGACTCACATTTCCAGATGACTGAAGTGGTGTGGTGACTCTAACTCACCCCTCAGGAACAGGACATGGACACTGCCTCACACACAAACAATAACAGAAATGTATGAAAACTCTGCATTAGCCTGGCTCCTGCCCCATGAGCTCCCTACCTTTAATGGGGAACACTTTTCCCCAGAAAGCCACAAGCTGCAAACACACAAAGCTTCACCTTTTCACTGCTTCTTCCCTGAAAGACTAAWCAACCTGATAAAATTCCATGATTCTCTACACTGAGGCAGTACAACTCACCAGCTGCTCCAAAACCCTCTACTCTGAGTGACAGCTGCAGAAGAAAATTCTAGATGTCATAAAATCAGTTTGTTTACATCTCACTGACCACAACAGCACCACAATTTCAGCTTTCATCTCAACGTCTCTCTGTGTAATCTTTTCATGAGAAACTGTCTCTGTGCTCATACTACAAACTGTTGTATAATCCKCAAATTGTTTCCCAGTCTTATCTCTGGCAGTGAAACACTATGTAAAGAACATAATGGAAAAAACAAACAACCTTTTATTTGGCTTACTGATATGATTTCCCAGGAATAAAATCAACTTAATGAGCAACAYAGCTGTATCACTATATTTTAAACACATATGTAGATAAATTCTTATTTCTGGAAAGGCACTGTTAAGAACAAAAATCTTTTCAAATAAAAAAAAAAACCAAAACCCCAAACCAAAAAAAACCAAAACAAAGCCACAAAAAATAAAGCAAAAAACACCACAACTAGAAAGTAACTAGTGGCTTATTTTGGCAACACTGTKTCCTCTGAGAAAGCAAACCCCCACTATGTAGCCAACAGCAAATAATTAGTCTGTTCATTATGGCAAACTGTTTGGAATTGTTGTACTGGGTGCCTAGATACAGAGGTTTTTCCAGATCCTCTTACACTTCAATAGCCAAAATCAATCTCATAGCCAAAGAAGAGCAGTTTAAGGAAAACAGACTCCAAAGAGAGCTACACAAACAAGAAAATGTCTGTTCTCCTTCAAAAACATACTACATCTGCATCTCCTCAAATAAATGATAAGCAGCACTTGCCAAACACACCTCAGTGTGAATACTGAGACATTTAGTGGAAAGGAGAGAACCAGCTTTCCTGAATCTGTGTTACACACAACCCACTGAACCACTTAAATATTACACAGRCACAGTGTGGAGCTGCTTGAGGGAAAAGTACTGCTTTTATTTACCTTAAAGTTAAAACCACAGAGGTGAAAAACCATTCCCAGAGGAATGGTGGGCATATGGTTGGTACTGAGCTGGAGCATGACTCAAGCAAGGTAAACTGAAAAATCTCAATTCCTAAAATGTYCATATTGGGTGGCAGAAGCACCATGAACACTAAAGGGAAGCATGTCAGGAAAGCTGCTGGCTACAAAGGCAGCCACCCAGCAAACTGGGGCCTTCCTTCTGTTTGCCTGTACAATCTGAGCAAGCAGGAGCCATGGATGGCAAGCTGCACCTCAGCCAAAACAAAGTTCATGGGATTCTTCTGAGCAATTATTTAAATAAAATTTCAGGCCTAAGATTTGTCCACACACAGAAGAGAGACATCAGCAGGAAAACAGAGCACACACTTGCCTCTTCCTGCCACAGACTGATTCATGCTGTTTCAAAGTATAGCTGATGTTAGCTTATCCAATTAGTGCTTAACCAACCTAAGGAAAGATATTTTATTCTCAGCCACTTAGGACAAGCCTCTCTCTTCTCTATTTATTCCCTTCCAAAGAGTATAACAGGTAAGTGTTCTTCTGCTACTCTATAGGGATGTTACTAGTCTTTATGTGTAATTTATTAKAAACAAAAATAAACCAACAAWCCATAGCTTATACATCAAGTTCTGGCACACAGGTTTACTCATTTAAGCAGTAGCTCATCCTGCCTCAAGGATAAAGCAACTCTAGTACACTTTCACACTGTTTCCCTGACACCAGCTGAAAACTAACACTTTAATTTCTGCAGCCAGTAATTGTTTTTTTAACTTTGGAAAACATAAAGAAGCAAGTAAGAGTATGCAATTTTTCAAAGCTGGAGTTTGGCAAACCCAAGTTGCTTTTTTTGTCATTGCTACATGATGCTTGCAGGCAGCATTCAAACTGAAACCAATCACCAGCCAAGTTACCAAACTGTATCACCACTCAAAAATATAATGACCTATAWTCCAGATGAAAGCATAAGCATGATGCAATCCTTGTTTTAAGGAGATTATTCAATGGTTTATTCCCTAACTGTAAAAATAACAGTGTGGGTCTAATGCACCCAGTGGAACAACCTCTGTACATTAAATAAATTGAGTATTTCAATCAGGAGTTTGCTTCACATGCTGCTATGTCCAGAAATAATTACATGATGTAGAGCAAAAGAGCCCATATGGAAGAGCAGTATGAGACAAGGCAGCAGAGATCCCAGGTGCCAATCCTCTTCTGTGCCAAACAAGCGCCTTATCCTGTGTCACCACATCACTGAAAGCCACCAGAAATCCTAACTCCCTGCCCTGCACTGCCTCCCTCCAGGGTTAGTAAAATCCTTGTTCCTCCAAGGCAGAATTGGAAGCTATGACAATTATTACCTTGAMGTTTGCAATGTGCATTCTGGGAATAAATAACAGCAAAAAATCTTGCAAAAATACAGCAAAAGCCATTAGTTTTCTTGATGCAATTTTCTTATCTCCCATTAGCCAAGAAGCATGATCAAACCCAGTACCTATCTGATGAGCCTGGCTATGCAGAGCAGTTTGGATTTTAAGTGTTTCATCATATTTATAGTTTGATAAATTCACTTGATTGCATAAAAGAAGACATGAGAAGCTAAAAATCTGTGTTTACTATGCCTTTTTTTCTTAATCAAAGTCTCTCTCAAAGTTCCACAGAGCTTCCCAAATATTACCACACTAGTGGCAATAGTACCATCAGTTCCAACATACATGATGCATGGTGTTCATTAAATGTCGACATAAAAGCTTACTGTCTGTGCTTACATACTGAATAGTTCCACAAAATACTTTTATACTTTTACTTAAGGAAACCAACAAAGTCACAGGCAGCTAATCTAAAAGTAAAAAAATCACAGAAAGGTGAAGTGGTCAAACAAAAAGGCCATGCCCTAAGAAGTGGTTATATAAACCTGTCCTTACCACAACCTTGCTTTCAGCATCCCACCCCTCTCTCCTTTAAGTTAAGAGTGTTAAGTTATGGACAAGCCACAGCAAGGTCAAACACAACAATTAAGAGATAGCAACTACCAAAGGCAGTGCCTCAATAAGCCTCAGAGCCACAGAAGGCAGTGCTGCCCTGCCAGGAACAAACCCATGGAGTAAGTAAAGTATGTTCAAAGCAAGGAATCCAAACCTGTCACAGCACATGTTGCAGTCAGGACAGCCAGGATACACAGACAATATCAGAAAGCTTCAGCCCACACTGAGCATCACCTCAGAAGGCTGCAAGCATCTGCCTTTCTTGTTCTTTAGCCTCAACCTTTTATCCCCTCCTGTTGATGCCCTGCACCTGTGTGCCCTCTGCTCCCTTTGGTGGTTGGTCAGTGCCCCTGGGCACTCCATGGCTCGTTGCTGTCAGTGCTGCTCACCTGCTGCTCACAGCTGTAGCTCATTGGGGATAAGGCTCAGCCCAGCCCCACTCCCAATTACCCCAAACTGTGTCCCTACACAAACCTGAATATGAAGAGTGACCTAGAAGAGCACCAGCATCCCACCCCTCATCTGAGTCAACTCTGTGCAAAGTCACCAGTGGGTGTTCAGAAGCCCCAGCAAAAGCAATGACAATGAACTGCACAATTGCACTTTGCAAATGCAGAATTGCTCTGGCACCTCACATGAACTTCCTGGGCAATATACACAAAATAACTCATCTGCTCTTTCCATACTCCCCAGTGAGACCCCTGGAGCTCAACTAACTGCCAGAAATAACAAAAAACAGAATCACAAAGGCCAGAGAGAGAAACTGGGAGAGATTGCTGGAACAAGGACTTAAATTGGTCTTATTACACTCTRTGATTTTTCTGGCTGCTGTCAAAAGCTCGATTCTAAACCACACTTCAGTCTGACCCCTTGATGTTCAGTCTGACTTACTGATGTCTCTATGTGATGAAAGAAAAGCAGAATCAGGAAGAGGAAGCTATAAGGGTCAAAAGCAAATTATCACTCCAAACAATCGTGAATAACTTCCAACATCACATCACTGACAAAAATATTTTCTTGGACATTTTGATCAACTCATTTCCCCTCTTCCCTCACAGTTTTTATCCACATCTAATAGGAATAAACACTAAGATTTAACCTTCAAAACAATGTAAAAATCAGTTGCTGACTTCCATTCCTCACTTGTTTCCTCAGAATTGTTTAACAGTTATGTCCAAGAATAATTCTAGTTATCAGTTCCTGACTTCTTGCGAGTTTATACTGCCAACAGTAATTTTTAACAATTAGGATCAAGTATGGCAGGGCTAAAAACACCTCTTATGGTATGATTGTACCTCTGTGAGCAAACACCAACTGTCTACAGGAACAGAAGGGACCAATGTCACCAGACTGCCTGACCAAGCTCCAGCTGAAGTTTTACTCCAGAATCAACTGCTGGCACACACAGAAAGTTATCATTCGACTCCACTGTTGTTTTGCACTCCTGTGCTCACAAACACTTCAGTTCAAGCAGAAGTACTGACAAGCTACTCAGATTCCAGTYGTATCTGGAAGATACAGGAGGTGGAAAATGGCCTTAAAAAAAGCTGCAAATCTTCCTGCCTTCTCTGCTAAGACCACACTTCACTACCAAGCACCAAAGTGAGCACAACAATGCCCAGAACACAGACCAAACTCAGCAGCCAGCACCGGGGGCAGCCATGCAGCACTGCCACCAACCAGTTATTTGAGAGTTCTCTTCAAAATAACAGGAAATTATGAAAGTGTACACCAGTGGAACAAAATAAAACGAAGGGTTTACAGAATGCAAAAAAAAAAATCCATTTCCTGCCTCATGCATTTGAGGTTAGTCAGTCTAAATCACATAATCTAGTATTTGTTTCTCAGTAATAGCTAATTTAAAAAAATCCAAGCTTCTAAGGAAAAAAATAGCAGCTTGCAGCATTCAAACTCTGAATAAAGGGAAATACACCAATATCTTACTTAAATACAAAGAAAAAATAATTATTTTCCAATTATTTTCAAATTTTAGTCTGCTCCAAATTTCTCCACCAACTCCTAAATTAAGATTCTGGACCTTGTATTTTGTATCTAAATACACACAGGAAGAGACAAAGCACTAGACTAAGAATATTTGCATTTTATTTTCACACTGATTTGCCTGCAGAGGCCTGAGCACTGAAAAGGCACAGCATAGCCTTTGTCCTTAATTAAAATCTTGGGACAAGAATAAAGAGTTAGAAAACAAAGAGAAAAATAACACATACATACTTTTTAAATTGTAATGTATTTGTTAAAAARATAAATAGGTATTTGTATTTTTACAAATTTGTGTACTGCAATAGATCTGTGGATCTCAGCAAAATAATTCTGTCAAATTTCAGAAAAAAACAGTAATATTTCGCATACAAATTACTGTACTACAAACTGTCTCACTGAAAGTAAGATTAAAAGATTAAAATTACTGAAGTACAAACTGTCTTACTTACTATGCTGAAATAGAGGATAACAAGACACCAGATCTCTGCAAAGTGCAGTAATCAAGTCAAAATATTTAAATTGATCTTCTTTAAACTGTTTTCCACTGAAGGAACTTCAGAAAAGGCAGATTGCTACAGAATTTATAACCAAAACATTCAAAGCCACCTGGAAACATGCCACTCTTACACCACTGTGAAGCTCTTACACCTCCTGAGTAATTGTACTCAGCAGAAAAGCAAAGCATTCAAATGTAACTACTTCTKAAATAAACACTGTAGGGAACAGAGGAGGAAATTCATTTCTGGTTAAAACAAAAACCAATTTACCAGAACAGGATCCATTTCCCTAAACAGTAGCAAAGATTATCAAAACTAACTATACAATTAGTTTACACTAAAAGTCAATCCTTTGAATAAGATTCTTGGACAATGCATCAACTCCCATTCTTTTTTCCTTCCAAAACAAAAAATTAAGTCATATGCATGGACAACTCCAACAGAATAGCATCTGCAATTTGCTTTCTACCCCCAAAAAATGTGGCTGTGTGACTTAAGGTACACACAATTGACATGACCTAATCAGAAAGGTCAGCAATACCTGAACTGAAAGCACAGCTACCTAACTTAGCTCAACACCCTGAAAGTCAGAGGTTTAAGCATCACCTACCACTGACAAGAAGTGMAACCTCAAGACTATCCCATAATGACTAAGCAATTGTCTTCTGGAAACTTGTACCATCACACCTTGCAATACAACATACAGAGGTTTTGGTGATGGAAGTATAAATAAATAAACAATAAATACACACACACATTCTGAGATTCATTAGAGAGACGTTCTGAGAGTCATGTTTATTTATTTACCTGTAAGAGAAGACCACGGACTGGTCATGACTGGTTACTCAAAACTGATTTCTTTCATCAAAAGAATTAATAGTGCACAAGTTTCARAGCACATGCTGAGAAAGGACTTTGRTGTCAGTCACATTCACACTGATTTCATTCCTCACCTGTGTCACTGATACACTGTATGACAGAAACCAACTTATTTCACTTCTAAGCCCAAGAGTGACACGGAAACCTTACTAAGCCATTTAGCAAACGGCCTTCAAGATCCACTCTTAAAATCACTCACTGACTGAAATCCTGTTTTGACAGCTTACTGCTTCTAAAAACACCTTTCTCTTTCCTTTTCTGTGCCCTTTTACTTTTTCTTCTCCAGTTAGAAATCATGTGGGAGAGACCAAGAYTTTGAGCAATTAAGACAGGAAGCTGTCCACCATCATTAGTAATGAGCTTTAAGAGTTTGCCAGTAGCCTAATGTAAAATGAAAGATCACACATGAAGGCAAAGGTGCAGATTATAATTTTACCATTAATTACCACAGTTAATGTGCACTGTTTTGCATCAAAGTGTAACTCCACTTCAGAATCTTTCTACTATAGCAGAAAACACCTCAGAACTCCCAACCATGCTAAAAAGGGTATTTCTAGTCCACACAGACTAAAAATATTACCCATATTATCCATACCAAAGCCCTYTTTGGACAGAGTAGCCACACCAGTAACTGACATACCCAAGGCTTTGATACCACTGAATCACCAGAACATCAGCAGAAATCACACACCAGTTWGAAAACTGTAGGATACATCAAGCACGTGCAGAGGGTTTAAACTAACCAAGAACTTTGTTTGACTGTCTGTCTACACAGATTGTAACTCAAGAACTCATTCCCCTACTTGTATTGAARAAAAAATGCTTCAATTTCCAAAATTTTATTTTATCCCAATGATTTCTTAAATGGATTCATGCATCAACAGAAAATAATTAAATTAATTCCAACTGGAAGCATTTATGTACAGATGGCATCAAATATTTATCCACCCATCTTGCTGTTAAATATTAACATCTCCTTTTCAATGAGAGGGGAAAGGCATACACTGAAGATGTAAATTTCTACACGGAGTTAGTTATTTTAGTGATGAGGGAAGAAAATTAATTAAAAAAAAAATATGTGGATCATTTTTCTCATTGCTTTGTCTCCTTGGTACAAATTGCACTCTACATCTCAGGCAGGGCTCACCCCCTTATACAAGAGCTTGATAGTGTTTGCTGCTTGTTTAGGGGGAACTGAAATCTTCCATTCAACCACAACAAGCTGAGGTTAGAATCATTCATTAACCAACACTTCAACTAATTTTGAAGTTTTACCRATTCACAGATAGAAAAGTTTTGATCTCTGCTGTGACGGTGGTCACKAGGGTTCTTGATTGAGGGAAGAGACGAGAACGTTGACTCTATGATTAGAAGGCTTGTTTTATTATTTTATGATATAWACATATATTATAACTATACTAAAAAGAAAAGGGAAAGAGAGATTTTTTTCCAGAAGCTAGCTACGCTAAGAATAGAAAAGTAAAGAATGATAACACGGCAGCTCTCTCAGACTCTGCCTGAGAGCGTTCCGTCCCGGATTGGCCATCAACCACAAACATCCAAGCTGGGCCAATCCAGATGGACCTGTTGCATTCCACAGCAGCAGATAACCTATTGTTTACGTCTATCTCTGAGGCCACAGCTTCTCAGAAGGAAAAATCCTAAAGAAAAGATTTTTCACAAAGAGATGTCTACGACACTCACCTTCACAAGCACCCAGCAGGCAGATGCTGGAGAAGCTACCCAAGAGCAGCCCGAAGACACAGGCTGTAGGATGGCATTAGGAAAAATCAACACTGGCAGCAGAAGGAAAGGTAAGGAAGAAATGCTCTCRGTGCTCAGTGGAACAAGTCACCTGTTAACAAAGTACATGGAAAAGGATGACATACATGTAGCTTTTCTGCCCCAGTTTTCACTGGCAAGGTCCACTCAGAAGCCTTCTAGACCCCTGAGCCCAGCAGTACAGTAGCAGCCTGCTGGAGTGAGAAGTCCCCTCCAAAAGAGAAAGATGAAGTTTGGAAGCACTTCAGGAAATTGAAAATATATAATCTATGTAACCAGATGGGCTATATCTAAGAATCCTGAGGGAGCTGGCCAGTGTAGCTGAGCTATCACACTCTACCACTTTTTAAAAGGCCATGAGACTGTGAGAGGCTCCTTCAGACCWGAAAAAAAGGCAAATATCACAACCAATTTCAAGAGCAAGGAGGAGCATCCAGGCAACCACAGATCAGCCAGCCTAACCTAAGTCCCATGAGAGGATTATAGAGCAAATCCTCCTGGAAGGCATCCCTCTGCTCAAGGAGCACAGGAAGATGACAGGGAACAAGCTACCATGGATTACCAAGGACTGATGATGCCTGAAGAACACAAGCAGCTTACTGCAAGGGCATCTCTTGCTCAAGGAGCACAGGAAGCTGACAGGGAAACAGCTACCATGGATTTAGAAAGGACTGATGATGCCTGAAAGACACAGAGTTTACTGCACAGCATCCCTCTGCTCAAGGAGACAAGGAAGCTGACAGGAAATAGACTACCTGGATTTACGAAAGGACTGATGATGCCTGAAGAACAACCAAGAGTATTACTTGCAACGGCATCCCTCTGCCTCAAAGGAGCAAAGGAAGATGACAGGAAAATAGCTACCATCTGGATTTAGAAAGACCTTTGATAGATTGCCGTGAAAGAACAACAAGAGCTATACTGCACAGGAGATGACTGGCTAAGCAGAGGATGGAAGAGCACAGAACACAGAAGGCCAGTAACAACAGTCTACCACAGCATCCCTACAGCCAAACTGGTGAGACAGGCATGGGAAAAGGGAGCAGTGAGGTGTTTGGGAATTTGCCTGGACTGCTGAGCTGAAAGAACAGCCACACTGTACCAAGCTCCATCCAAGCAGTTGCAGTGGCACCCCCTTGGGATCACCTGGATGAAACCAGCAGCACCACCCAATGTCTTTAGGAATTATCTAGATGATGGGACATGTTGCCTTACATATTTGAACAGTGCATGGCAACAGTTCTATTATCATTAAGCTGCAAGGATCCCATAGCTTCAAGGGTTCATACCTTCCCAATGTTTCTCGTGGAGCAGCTCCTCTGAGCAGTGACTCCTCTGAATCCTTGCAGCAGCCATCTGACTTCTCTGACTCCTCTAACTCAGTTCCCATCAGCCCACTGTTTTATGCCACTTGTTCTTATTAGCCACAGGTGCGGCCTGTTCCCAGTCCTTAGCAATTGGCCCTGGCTGCAACTCGTTGGGGGGACAGGATTACATTCTACATTGCCTTCATTTATCCTACCTTCATTTATCCTACAGGGACAGGCTGCATCCTCAGGACGTTTCCAATGACACCAAAGTGGGAGGAGTGGTCAGCTCCACTCAGACCTGGAGAGGCTGGAGAAAAGCACCAGCAAGACCTTGTGAAGCTCAGTGAAGGCACGTGCTGGGTCCTGTATCAGTGGCAGAACAACCTCCTGTGACAAGACAGGCTGAACACTAACTAGATAAAGGTTCATTTTTTCAGGAAAGTATTTGGAGATCCCAGCAGACAGAACTGTGGAAACAAGTCACCAGGACATGCTCACAGCAAAGGCAGCTGAGCACAGTTTGCAGGAGTCCAGGCAGCGGGTCCAGGGAAGGATCAGCCCCCTCTGTTGAGCACCTGTGAGRCCATGGCTGCAGTGCAGCTCCCTGGTGCAGGACTCACACAGACACTCTGGAGCATGTCCAGTGGCCAAGCTGGCCAGATGGCAGGAGCACATGGTGTACAATGAGAGGCTGATGGAACTGAGTTTGCACAATCTGCTCAAGAAAAGAGCTCTAAAGAATCCTTATTACTGTCAGCTCTCTAATGAAGGGGTGCAGAAGAGAGAACTGGACTCTTCTGGATGATGGACACTGACATGTTAAGTAAGAGGCAACAGACACAAGTTGGAAAGTAAATTTCAACTAGCTTAAAGGGAGGGAAGAAAGAAAAAATCACTGAGTGCAGTCAAACGTGGAAACAGATTGCCCAGAAAGGTGTTAAAGGCTGGAAKAATCTTATCTAAATTATTCCTACTTTAATATATGCAGGGAGCTGTATTAGGTGACCTCCAGAAGCCTTTTCCAAACTAAATGACTCTGTTTTAGGAATTTACTATTTGACCTGCCAATTATTCTAGATTAGAAACTTTCCTTAAGCAGGTTTTCCATCAGGTTTATTACTTTCAATCATGTGTTTCAAAATTCCAGTTCTCCTGTACATACAGTCAGCCTACATTCAGTGTTGCACACAGAAATGTACATATCTCTTATCTTCTTGCCCTTAYAACTTCTTCCCTTTGTATTGCTGTGCTTCCCCCACAAACAGGGAACACGTTTTCAGCATCAGAAAAATTCTGCACTTTTAAGCTTACTTGATCTAAAAAAATCCACACTTTCTTCAGTATTCTGGCTCATGATCCAGGGGTGACGAGTAGGAAAGCAGATGGCTGTGACCCATCTCATTGTGGCAAAAGCTACTTTTTCCCTCTGACCACTTAAAAACATCAGAAAGACAGTTCTGCAACTCTTTCCAAAGAGTAAGAAATATTCCATGAAAGACACAACCTAACATGTTTTCCACAAGGGCCTTACTCACCTCTCAGAGCAATCTATTTTACTAAGCAGATTTTGGTGCCCCAATTATSTATTTATGTTCTGTTTACAAACAGTCACACCCAACAAACTAGTCTGTCAGCATCACAAAGTCCCCTCTGGGAACACTCCTGACAGCAAATTTAAATAAACACCTTAAAAGCCACAGAGGTTTTCTAATAATCTAKACATTGGTTTTGTTTCTCTTTAAAGTTAAGAATACGGGAAAAAGGTGAAATAAATAATTTTCAAACATGTCAGTCTCTGTTTATGGACTAGGACTCCATCAAAGAACAAAGAATCCCTTCATCAATCCAGGTTACAATAATGGCTCCTTCAARAGCTGCACCAGAAAAACAGAGTAAGATTGAGACTGGAACAAACTGCCAAAGGTATGAATTTCAAAAAKCACATCTTATCAAAATATACTTGAAAACAACTTAACCTTCACTAAAAGGACACCTTCAGGAAGCTCAATGTTAATGCCTTAAAGGTGCATTTTAATTCTCACTTAATAGGTCAAGATTAAAATTCATGGGGAGAAGCTGAGAATTATTACAGGAATGATTAGTGTAGCTGGTGGCCCAAAGAGCAAACAAACCTTCCATGGTGTATTTCCACACATTTTTGCATCTTTTTTGTTAAAAGTGCCTTTATTTTTTTTAACACCAAGATCAAGAGTGCCAATAAAACCTATCAGTCCATGGGGTGCATAAAATGAGTATAATCCCATGACAAATTAATCTAGACTAGAAATCAGAAAGTGTGTAATTACTAAGGTCAGTCAAGTTTGAAATAGCCTTCCTATTACAGCAGAGGTAATAGCAATATACAACTAATTATTTTTAAATTAGAGCTGAATAAATTTACAAAAACCCCTAACAATGCCGAGATCARTCCCTGAAATTAAGAACTCACCAAAAAGTTCAGAGAGCAGAACAGATGAACAAAGGAGAGGGAAGAAGAAAACCYCAGCAATTTCTGTGGGCCCATGGAAGAACTCAGACACATAGATGGCTCTTGAGTCCATTTAATGTTGTCAAAAGCCCATAAAAAATTACACCACGGCTTCATAATTAATATAAGACAGTACTGGCAGAAAAAAAAGAGTCACCACCCTTACTATCACTGCTACCTTCACCACAAGTCAATCAAACCCACAATGTAGGTTCTTCTAGCAGCACTGGCTTCTGCCATTAACTCAGTGGCCATAAAGCCAGGTCCCAGCTAAGGACACCACAACACCTGAGACTGCTCCACTCTCTCCCCTGCCAACACTCCCTCCTCTGGACTGAGCCCACGTCCACATGGCCAGGCKAGTGAGCTGGGTCAGCAAGTTGTTGTAATCAGAGTACCTCAGGGAACCAAAAAAAAAGAAGAAATAGAAGTACATCTTTTAACCAGATTAGTTGTTTTTACTCACTTCCTGACTGTGGAAGTCCCTTTGATGAGAGGAGGAGCAGCCACAACGCAGACTGTCTTGAAATGCCAGCGAGTACACCAGGAACACAAGAGAGCCACATTATAAACTTGATCTTTTTGCAATCCCCTTACTAYCACCACCACAACTTAATCTGTGAATCACTTTTTAAAGAACTGAACGCTATTTTTAACAAAGCAATGCATTTCACTGTAACCATTTTAAAACACTAGAGCAATTTTTACAGTTCTCATATGTACAGCCAAGCTGTTCATAGCCCCAGAGTCCTTTTGAGAAAAAAGCAGTTATTTTAAAAATCAAATAAATKAAACAAAACTAACCCAGCATGATTTTACACCTCTGCCTAAAACAGAAGGAAGTAGTGGAAGGCTCTGTCACTCATGGGTTTTGGGGTTCATCAGCTGGTGCTGCCTCCTCTCCAGACATTCACTGGCAGCATTCTTACAACACTGGAGTCAGTTTGTGCTTACTGCAACTGTATTTGTAGTCTTTTCAAGTTTAAACTGCAAAGTAAGTTATTAATCATYTAATTATTACCATCTAACCCACATAAACAGAGTTAGCTACAATCCTAGTTGAAACCTAGGCAGAGGCATAATTTGCAGAACCAACCTTACAGGCCCAGTAAACCTTTATACAATCTGGAGCCAGGCTGGTCTGACAGGCAGTCAGGATTTGGCCTATATCATAGAGGTTTGGTTAAATAAAGCCACAGCACCTTTTCTGCACTTAAAGGAGTAACAAAATGCTGCCTGCACCATCAACAAGACATCTCTCTGGCAACTGAAAGCACACCTGCCCTTCTGAAAGTTTTAGCTGAAAAACAACGTGGTGGTGAGACTAGAGCACGACAGCGAGAGAGACAAGCAATGCTTACCTAAGCAAGTTATTTCTTAATTGTCACTAGATTTTTTTCTCCGTTTTAAAGAAGAACTGACATTTTGAATCTTTTTTCCCCCTCTTAGGCACACGATGGATGGATACAGCTGTGAAATGTGGTAGGATATTATTCACAGCACTATCAAACCAGGCACTCGTGGCAACACAGCTTCGAGAGGGTGACAGCAGGAGCAAAGTACACACYGCACTGCAGGAACTTATCCAGGAGGAGAGTCAGCAAGTCCATTTCCTTCACTGCCGTCCCTGCTTCAGGTGGTATCAGCAGGTTTTCAAGTACTTTTATCTAAAGACAAGAATTTTGTACCAGCTTACGGGTCGGGAGAGAGTGGAAGAGGGCTTAAAAAAAATAAAACAAATCACCAGAAATGAAACAAACAACCAGGGGGAAAAAGAAAAAGGGAAAAAGACAACCAGCCCAAACAAAACATAAGGTAGATGAAATTAGATGAAATTGAATGAAATGGAATGAAATTGAATGAAAWGGAATGAAATTGAATGAAACTGAACGAAACTGACGCATGCAGACGCACGGATTTAGGACAGTAGTTTGCTAGTCCGGGCTCTTGGGAAGTGACTTCACTTTTCCCGCGGAGGAGGCAGGGAGATGAACGCTTCCACAGCGCTCTCGCATTCCTGACCACGAAAACAACTTTATTTTTTAAATCCTGCACTGTGCTCCAGCTCCTCTCCTCCCGGAGCGCCACTGCCCAGGGAACTCCACACGCACAGACAAACACCAAATAACACGAACAGGCAGAACCATCGGCCCGCGGCCAGCGGAGGAGCCACTTCAGGTCAGCGGGCACGATCTATCTATCCCCCGTCACACGGGCTGGGCCGGCGGCTCCCTCCCCTCCCGCGCCCGTTCTCCTGATGGAGCGGGGACCTCCCCGCCCGCGCCCCGCATGACACCCGCTCCGCCCCGCTCGCCCCGGCGGGGCAGGCCCGGGACAGCGTCGCGATCTCTCACCGGCGCAGCCGGGCCGTCCTCCCCGCGCTGCCGCTGCCTCCAGCCCGGCGGGGCCGCGCAGCCGCCTCAGGGCCGGGACAGCGTCGCCCACATTCCGGCGGCGAGAGGGCGGGCGGGTGCGCGCGCACGGCTGACACGGCGTGAGGGCGGGAGGGAAGGAGGGACGGCGGAGGGACGGCAGGGCAGCCGCTCTCCGGCAGCCGCTCTCGGCAGCGACAGCCCCGCCGGCAGCCCGGGGCCGCTGCGGGCTGCCCGGGGAGTGCGGGGGGCGAGCGGCTCCGCGCCRGGCTTGCCGGCGGTGTTGAAGTCTTGTGCGGCCCCATGGGAGTGCCCCCTCTGGGARACYATTATAGAATGGTTTGGGTTGGAAGGGGGCTTAAAGACCATCTCATCCCACCCTCGTGCCATGGGCAGGGACGCCTTCCACTAGAGCGGGTTCCTTCCAGCTCCATCCAGCCTGGCCCTGGACACTTCGGGAGATAGGGCAGCCACAGCTTCTCTGGGGAACCTCTGGCAGGGCCTCGCCACTCTCCCAATGAGAAATMAGTTCCTAATATCTAATCTAACCCTGCTCCCTAGTGGTAAGCAATTCTTCTGGGTCCTGTAACTACATGCTGTTGTAAATAAATTCTCCCTGTAAGTTCCCTTCAGGTACTGAAAGGTCACAATGCTTTCTCTTGACCCCAAAGCCTTCTCTTTTCCAGGCTGCACAATCCCAACTCTGTCAGCCTTACATCACAGCAGAGCTGCTCCATGCCCTTGATCATCCTGGTGCCTCCTCTGGATACTCCAACAGGTCRYRGTTCCTCCTCTGCTGGGACCCCAGAGCTGGAGGCAGGTAGGATCTCACCTGAGCAGAGGGGCAGAATCCTGCCCTCTGCTGCTGCCCACACTAATTTTGATAAATGCTTCTCTCCCACCTGTCAGAAAGCATCCAGCAGGCACTGAAACATGTCAAAATCCTCGCCCACAACTGAAGGACAATGGAAACAACCTATAAATCATGGTGCTCTTTGGCAAAAATGAATTAAGCTTGCCTTCAGATTTTGTACCCTGGTCTTGCCAAGTGGGGTAGATTGTGTTTGCTTGGTGGTTTGGTGTGGTGAAACAAATATTTAAAAAGTAAATATCTATGCTTAATTAAGTATCACCACTGTTTATGTTTACGTAAAGTATGTTTAACTTATGACAGCTMGTCTTGTTGGGTTGTGTGTGAAACAAATTACATTTAAACTACCCACAGCATCTYTACAGCTTGTCTGTGTCCTCCCCATTTCAGATGCGGTTCAGCAAAATCTTATGGAATGTCAGGTCACAGCCTTCAATAAAACAACTTTAGCATAAAAGCCAGTGGGCTGTGTCCTGTTGCCCCTGAGACAGCCAGACTGCCCATGTGGGCATTGATTTTAGGCTGTTTTCTTGTCACTGYGGTCGAGGGGTTTTGTTTGTTACATGGTCTTTTTTGAGCTGAACTGTCATAAAAAACCTGTCTCAAAGCTGGCAAGGCAAGCAGGCAAAGGAGAGCATTTCACAGGAAAAAAAAAAAAAAAAGAAAAGCCAGACTCTCTGGCCAGCTCCCCATTTAAAAATTCTTACTATTTGTCTATAAATGGTGTAAATTAAATTACCTCRAGATTACTTTTATCCCACCATGGGTTCAGATAAACCACAAAAGCATGGGGAAAGCAGAAGAATTCAGGGAGAGGAGGAAAATCATTTTAATGACTATGGCAATAGAGAAATAATAATAATAAGAGAGTATCCCCGCCACTATACCTAGGCACTGCACACTGGTGTATGAATTTGGGTAATAAACAGGAAGAACAGAAAATCCAAACAAGGCAAGGCAAGAAGGGATGAGGCAAAGAAGGGGCAAMGGAGGGACAGGGAGGGGAAATGCCATGGAGGGGCAAGGTCAGGTAAGGTAAGGCAAGGAAAAGCCAYACAAGGGAGGGGCAAAACAGGGCAAGGGCAGGCAAGAGAGGGGCAATGAAAGGCAAGAGGAAAGGCAACAGCAAGTTAAGGCAAGGCAAAGAAATAAAGGGAGGAGGTTAGCAAGGCAAGGGATAGGCAAAGGAAGGAAAGCAAAGGCAGGGTAATGGAGGCAGGGAAAAGGAAGGCAAGGCAGTAGAGAGGAAAGAAGGGGCAAGGCAGAGGCAAAGCAAGGCAAGGGAGGGGCAATCAAAGGAAAATGACAGCAAGGGAAAGGAGAGGTAGGCAAGAAAGGGCAATGGAGGGGTAGGCAAGGCAAGGGAGGGGAAAGGCAAAGAAGGGAAAWGGAAAGAGTGGAGTAAGGCAAGAGTGGAGCATGGGATGGACAAAGAAAGGAAAGCGAACATAAGGGAGGGGCAAGGGTAGGCAATGCAAGAGGGGTCATGGGGGGCAAGGATAGGCAAGGCAGAGGAAGGGCAAGGTAAGGGATGGGCAAAGGAAGGAAAACCYAGGCAACACAAGGGAGAGGCAAGGTGAGAAAACACAAGAGAGGCAAGGCAAAGGAGGGGCAAGATGGAGGCAGGGAAAGGCAAGAAGGGGTGAATCAGAGAGGCAAGGTAAAGCCAGGCAAGGGAGTGGCATAGGAAGGGCGAGTCAAAACAATGCAGGGAAAGGGAAAAGGGAGGGGAAAGAGTGGGGCAAGGGAGGAGCAAAGCATGGCAAGGAAAGTTAAGGGGTAACAAAGGGGCAAGGCAAAGGAGGGGAAGGGAAGGAAAGGCAAGAGAGGGATAGATAAGGCAAGGCAACGGAGGGGCAGGCAAGGCATGGCAATGAAAGAAAGTGGGAGGCAAGGGTAGGCAACACAAGGTAGGAGAGGAGAGGCAAGGAATGGGAAGAGTAGGCAAGTCAAAGCTTGTTGAACCAAGACAATATAAAATGTGTATCTTTTCCAGGCTGGCTATCTCCAATCAGAGGTCTCTGTGAAGAGATGCTTGGGCACAGAGGCCTTGATGCAAAGGTGCTTTGTTAGGTATAGTTCTCTTTCACGACTTGGGGAATTTTCTCATTCATGCCTTGGGTAGTTTTCAGACTAAATCAGCTCTCAAGGGCATAACTACAACAAAATCCTGTAAACTCTGCTAATAAATATGCTTTAAGTGCCCTTGCACAGAGGGTTCATGTGCACAAACAAATGTGAATGGTAACAGATGATACTGTAAGCCAAACCGGTGGTTATGTAAAGATGAGCATAGTAGTAGTCTTAAGACTGAATACGAAGAAACGACTGGTAACATGGCAAAATAAAAAGGCAAAATGTAGCTTCTTTCAATGCAACAGATTAATAAGATAAAAATATCAGTGACATTCATACAAATTTGTCAATTTACACCAACAAAGCTCAGCAAAATGTGACTGATCTCAGATGTAGAGTCTCTTTATCTTCCGGACAGATTCTTCCCACCAATCACTCCAACGCTGAATTGCCAGCAGCTGAGCTGCACTTTCTTCCTTGGTCTGGGCAAACAGCTGTTCAACTTTACTTTTGTATTTCTGTATAAAAAACCCCAACAATTAAGGACAAAATCAGTAGTGACGAAATATAATTTTATTTGCCTAAATCCAGGTCCTGATCCATTGTGTCAGAAGACTGCATAGAGACCACTTATTTTTTGCCTTTGACAACAGAACTTTATGAATAATTAACTATTAGCTGTGTTCCTTCTGTGTCCCTTTTAAAGACTTCTGAAATTGAATTATCAGCAATATTTAAATTTTGCTAAAATGCAAGACCTTCATCTCACTTCCATTAGTTCCTATGAGTAAGGAGTTGCCTTCTCTCAAGACAACACAGGATGCACTCAGGCTCTTGCTGGAACTTCTTAACTCAAAGGTATGAACTGAGCTATTACAAAACTGCTAAAAAGTTATTTCCTCTAGACAGAAACTTGTCGACTACCACAAAAACCTCAAGGCACTTGATTATTCTTAAAAAGTCCATGCTGCAAAACAAAGTACTGTATTTTTAATGCAACACACCTGTAGGAAAATACTCCTGTGGTGTGCATGCKTTCTATATCCAATCCTTTTATCTAACCATTTGTATCCAAACAACCACATTCCCTTCAAATCTGTGCTGTAATCAGGTTCCTGGGCACCAGAACTAGATACATAAAACACACATGCAAATTGATAGTTTTGATGGCATTTGCCATCATTGACAGTATATTTTACATTCTCCTATTAAAACCAGYTATTTTAAAAAAGTTAATTTAGTTCAGTGGGAGTACAGTTACTTCCAGGTCAGATGTATAAAGACATCTCCAAGTGATTTAACATAAAATTATTCTCCTAACTGCTGAGCACTGCTGTTTTGAGAACCATTGTCTGTGCCAGTCAGAGGCAGAGTTGTCTGCATTCTTTTAACAGACTCAGTGAAGAAAGAGTGATTATTTTGATGGTGGAAACAGTCATCTGTGATAGTTGTGGATATAAGATAGATAGGAAATATTTTACAGCTCTTCATCTTTTATGGGAAAATCAGCTTTTGTGARCTAAGGCTGGAGCTAAAGGCTTCAGAAAGAAAGATGAGTGAAAACAAGCGGGACTAGAATGGCACTGGGGCACAGCTGCTTRTGGAACTATGATGCTGCCAAAATGCAATGTCCTGTTTCTGATACCATCCGTACTTCTCTGCTGAAACAATTCCCCTTTGTCATGTCTCTGAATGAGAAGATTCCATGAGGAACCAACCCTGACTGCTTCTGACAGCATCACAAAGAAATGGACATGAGAAAGGATTCCTTCACACAGATATTATGGCCTTAAGATCAGCAAACGCTGTGTACTTTAAAAACTTACACACACAACTAAGATTCTGTAATTGTCTTCTTAAAAAACCAAAACCACAAGAGCAGCAGCCCACTCAAGAGTCCTTCCCCACAGACCCACCTGGTATGCAGCTTGTCTTGCATCCACCACTGCCAGATGGCCCAGGGTAGTCTTAGCTGTGGAAACTGATGCAGTTCCTGTGCACAGAATATAGTCTGGAGTGTCAGGAACAGAAGTCTCGGGTATTCCTGGCCAAGACCTATAAAAAACCAAACCAACCAAAACAAACACATGAGAAAAGAAGTTAAAAAAGAGACCAGATCATACTAATTCACATTACTTGGACTAAGGTGCCAAAGATCAATGTTGGTTTTTTTCCCACAAAAGGTTTACCCTAAAAACATCTCAGTTTAGTACAACTATCTGTTCTTTTAAAGCATAAGGACCTCTCCACAGTATAGAATTAATATCTTCTGAATGTAATACACAGACTATTCATAGATCTGAATGTAATGAATTGATAACTAGTGGCAAACAAGTGGCACAGCAACAGCAGTGACATGGTATTGTTTTACAATCCTATATGTAATTCACTTTTATTTGGATCCYTTGCAATTCTTTCTTTAAAATCATCACCCACTCAAACTACTCCATTACTAGTTCAATAACATTACTAATGATGAGCTGAAGTTTCAACAAGTGCAGCAAAAAACTACCAGGACAGGGCTGGTTATGAGTTCAGAGCAGAGGAATTAAACAGAACAGTGTTCAGTATCTCCAAATACTACCTCCTTCCTCGTTTGACTGACTGTTGAACTTTGGAGGTTCCTGGAGGAAGTTCAGACTGTTTACGACACATTAAAGTTGGCACCTTCTCTGTGGGTATTTCAGTTCCTGGGAGATAACAGAAGATATGCTCAGCAGATACAAAACAATGTCAGGAATACAACTGTTTTGGAATAATTGTGCAACTCAATGCTCTTCACACTCAAGAAATAGCTTTGCATGCTTTATTATGCAAATCTTTTAATTTCAATCAAATAATCTTAATATCAAAGCCTCCTCTTCCTAGGGACAGACTGCTGCCATCTTTGACAAGGGAGAGGAGGCCTGAACAAGCAATCTCTTCTTTTCTTACCTGCTACTTTTACATCATCAACAGTGATGGTATCATCTAGTTCCAACAGGAGCTTTTCAGTCAGGGCAGCCAGTGCAGAAAAAAAGCTCTGAGCACACTCAGCAGCACAATCCTGTTGCAACATTGGAGACAAGTGAGAGGAATTSCTTTGATAATTGGATCTCCTCTCCRTTTAACTTGGCTCTGAAAGACTACACAGATATCAAACCCTGGCATTCTGCAGCAGCTGCAGATAACAGACATAAGGCTCAAAGTTGCACATAAAAGGGTCTTAAAGTGTCTCTGCAGTATTCTTAACATTGCCTGATTATCTAAAGATCAAAAAACTGTAGAGTTTTGAGTACAGGTACCTAGTGGTTACACATTTGGGTTAAACATGATAAGAGAAGATCATTTTGGCATTCAGGTACTTTGGGTGGAAGTGCTTAGCCCAGATGTTACTCTCAATCAGGTATTTGTGTTTCTGTGTCTGTATGCAGAGCTAGGGGTAGAAGGAGATACTATGGAATTAAAAATACCAGTACTCTGCAGACAGTGTAGAATTTGGAGTAAGTGGCCTGAGAGAACAAAACAACAGGCTTTAATGCTGGYGAACCAACCTTCAATTAACCCAGGGGGCAAAGGGGGAAAAGTATTTTGATTCCTGAATCTCTCCTGTAAATTCAGCTTATTTCAGGTCTTAATCTTATGGCACTTAATGACACTTAGAAAAGTGTCATTATTTGCACTAATGAAATGCACAGAGAAGAAACCCTTCCAGGCACCTGTTGTGTGGAGGAAGGAGAACTAACCAGAGGATGTCACCACCACAGCCAATACTCCTCCCCACCATTAAGCTCACAGCCAGTAGGTTCTATGAATGATATAAAATATCACTAAGTTCCACAATGTATCTAAGCAGCTGTATGTGTGCAGATATATTTATGTCTATATTGATCTAATGRTGACAATACACCACTTAAAATATAGCAATATATGAACAGGATTGCTTAAAACTGAAAAAAAAAATCAAGTTTCCTTTGGATGGGGAGGAAGAATATATCTAAAACACACTCTTCTTTCCAAATAGAACATTTAAGTTCACATTAAGCAAAGGCTTTACAATTACCTGCAGCATCTTTGTGTTGAGGTGAACACCATCAGTTTGATCTTTTTGCCTTTTTATCTCTTCTTGGCACAAAGCCTCCAGCTGAAGGCAGTTATTTGGGTGTCCTAGGGAGTAATGTAATTTTCTCCGGTGCATAGTCTTTAAGCAAGTATGTAAGAAAGAAATGCCTTCAGTAAAGAATATACTGAGTCATAAAAAAGAAGAAGTAAACCGCAAACATTTTCTATAAAGGTATTCAGAAAGACAAGGAAAATGGAGCTACTTCTTGGCTGTCTGATACATATAAGCTTTGCAGTGCAATATGCACATAACTGCCTCTCTGCTGGCCTCTGGTCTCACTTTGGGATTCATTTTCAATAAAAAATAATCTCTTCCACTATGTGGTAAGTAAGGTATTTTTTATATCTTTATATTTGTYATTTTTACGTCTCTATATTTGTAATTTTAACCTAATTTTTAATACTCAGACACAATCTCAAGACACTTCAGCATTTTCTCTGTGATCTCCATTATGATTCTGTTCTCAGTTCTGATATCACTTGACAAAACATGCCTCTTTTATGAATGATGGTAAATACAGTATTTCATTATCCCTCCATCACAGTTCTTACAGAGGAGTGCACCCATACAGTAGGAGCTGTCTGGCCATACTCCAAGGTCACAGCCCCCACAGAGCTGACAATCCAAGTGTAAGATGACAGGCAGAGCTGAGAAGATTAGAAAGAGGCAGCCCAGTGCTGGAGGCTGGGAGAGAAGGGACAGTGCTCCATGAAATCTAAACCTCCCAGGAGAACTAAGCAGGATAAGTGCAAACACAGAAAACTCTATCTGTGGRCAGCTCAGCAGAGAGTGATGAAGCAAACAGTGAGAATGAGAAAAATAAAATGTTATCACTCTGATGCARTTACCARGGGTTACACTACAAAGCACTTCAGMATGTRCATGATACATACCTTCATATCRTCCCAATCTTTCAGCTGTCTGTTGAAGAGATGCTGAATATGCCCAGTAAAAGAGCTGAGTTTCTGCTCATGTTCTTTTAAAAGACTTTCCACGATCAGTTGGGAAACAGAAGCGAGCTCCTCCTCAAACCACTTCAGCTGATCTTGAAATTCTTTTTGGAAAAGACAGGGTGTGCATGTGACACAAACAGCCTGGAATTTTCTCTCATGGAGACTGTGTCCCTGACATTCCTTTTTCTAGGTGCAATGCTTTGAGAAACATACACTTGCTCAAAGATGTGACTTTGGATAGGTCTTTTAACTTAGTCAAATGCCCTTCTACACTTTTTCTAGCTAATAATACATACAAAAAGAATATTGGCWCAATTTCCAGTAAAGTCAACTGGAAAGTCAGTTTTTCCACTGAGTGTGATGGATTACAACAACAATGTAATTCTTGGTCACGGCAACTTTCACCTTACACACACATGAAAATGCAAATCTTAACTGAATGAATTTACCTCCAAGACAGAAATTGTAGTAATCATCTGTCTGCCTTTGGTATGACAGTAGTTTCACTCTGATCATRTCTGCCCAATGTTCAAATGTGTCTGGCAGATCTTCAAGCGTTCCCAAGTAAGGATTCTTCTTCTCTCCATAGAACTCCTGCAGAAGGGAAAGATAAACCAGAAAAATGTTGATAACACATTTAAATACATCACATCTAGGTAAATAACAGTAGGAGAAGAAAGGAAAATTTCTGGACAGTCTACCAAATATTGAAAGAAGCAAATAATTTCTCTTGACACATTAGTACACCTTTGAAAGCAGATCTGACTAAAGAACATGACATTTCCTTACCTCACCAAGGCTGAGCAAGGTGCTGTTACCATTCCAGAGAATATTCATAATAATCCCCTTAAAAGTACTGAAAACCAAAAAAAAAAAAAATTAAAATTTAAAAATATCATCACACTGTTAAATAATCACACTGGCAATATTCACTTGTTTTCAAGTATTTTTTTCAAGTTAATTTTAGTACATTTTTCAGAGCATACACAAAACCAATGTTCAGAATGCCTAAGAACCTTCCCCCACATTAGCACAGCTTCTCTTCCTATGCAGCCAGGACAAGGGGCTATTGTAATTGCTCACTGGACAGTGCTGCCATGTCACTGCCACAAAAAAGCAATCTTAGCCAAATTCCTGTGCCCAAAGGGCTTACCATGCATTTTAGATTTCAAGGTGGGTACAGCTGTTTACTGGAATTATTTTGAAACACTATGGAATAAAATTCCCAAACACTTAAACATCTTAAGCATTAATTTGAATAGTTTTGCATGGCATGTACYAAACATCTCAGTTCTATAGTCTACAGCTGCACATATGAAGAAACTATAGATAATTTTCTTAGAGAAGGGGAATGGAACCTTGTTCATTCCCATTAATGGAATACTGAATACAAGAATAAAGATATAAAATGAATTTGTCTTCTTAGGTGTGAAAATAATTGAAAGYGAGGCTATTTTACATTCCCCACCCACTTCTTACAAATGTACAAAATGGCCTTCAATAAGACCTCCCATTTCAGACATGAGACAGAATGAACCAGATGCCTTACATCTTCACTATTATTATACTGCAAAAAGGAACTGCTCTGGAAGTACTTTGACCTATAAATATCAAGGCTAAATACCTCAAAATTCAATGGTGAACTCTATAGGTCACAATGATAGCTAGATAGATAGGCAGATAGATACATAGATAGATACARAGATACATGTAGGGTATATAGAATATGCCTCTATAAAAACACAGAGGGTTTTTATAGATTAACTTCTTGTTCTGGAAATAAATGACTTACTCAGACTCTARAGGCTTCTTTCCAAATATCTGGGATCTCTCATCCTTGGTAAGAGATTTTCTGCCTTTTTCACTGGAAATGAAAATCATTAATTTGAAACTATCCACAAGTGTTTTCTATCTCTGGCTGATGATTTGAGCTAGTCAGTCATATGACAGACATGAAACTGGAGAAAAATTAGATAAAACCTAACTCTAGAACTGGTATTCTGTGTCCTGGTTCTGGCCAGGACAGGGTTAATTTCTGCAGCAGCAGGAGGGGGTATGGCCAGGACCTGGAGGTTATTCTCTATCACCTCTCACCATTGTGGGGGTGGCTGGAAGGGTCCCTGCTGTTGGGGAATGTGGTGGCAGTCTCAGGGGTTTGCTCATGGCAAGCATTCACAAGTGAATCACTTGCCTCTCTTGCACACTTTGCTATTAACATTGCTGCTGTTACTATTACTTTTTTATCTCACTGCTGTTTCTAGTAAATTGTTCTTATCTCAACCTTATCTTCTTTGTGTCTCCAGTTTTCCTCTACAACTGCTGCAGGYAAAGGGGAGTGAGCAAGCAGTGCACAGTTTGGAGTGTTTTGCTKGGAGCACAAAATTGGGAATACCATTCCCAAAGCATGACAATATAAAGACAGTATTTTGATGGAAATAGATTCTCAGAATTCTCTTCTAAACTCTCAGTTGCCCAAAAATTTTTTGTTGTTTTCACTATTACAGTAGCTCATTTCATCAATCTGTGGACTAAACTGAAGACAAACTATTTAGACACCTGAAAATTAAGCCACATTGATTTAAGGGTTAGTCTATGTTTCAACAACTTCAAAATACAAAACAGCAGCAGATGAAGTAGAAGAATAATATATTTTTCTAGTCAAAATCTGGGGGGACAAAACCCCACAAAGCTGATCATGTGGACATAAACAGGTAAGAGATTCCAAGTGATAAGCAGCAGATGGAAAGAAGGCCATACAAACAAGCAGAAAAAACCTTTCAATGAATAGACAAAGTTTGAGTAAATACTTGCATAGGAATATTTGAAGTGGAATTCCTCCTTTTAYGGGTCTCACCTTTTTTTCCTCTTGGTTTCATCCCGAGATGACCTCTTGCTAGAAGACTTCTGAGAATGTGCATCAGATGCCCTCTTCTTTACTGGGGGAAGGACAGTTTATAGTCAACAAGGAAAGAAGAATATTGCACAAATGCCAACTGAAGTGCTTTTTATGTGTATACATATTTTGTATTCTTATTTCTATAGCATTTCCTTACAGTTTGGAGGGGACAACTACAGGAGCAATCATTTCTGTCAGACAGTAACCTGAAGTAACCCAGAAGTGGCAACAGCAGTAAAGGTTATGTGCTGGGGCACGAGTCCCAGGAYTGTCACAGAAAATACAAGGTAGATGGAGAAGATTTAAAGGAAATTGGAGGCAGGAAAAGAAAGAGAATGAATGGGTTACATTCATAGTATTGGTGGTCATGGGGACTTCCAAATGTGAAAGCTTTGGAAATGGCTGGWAGAGTCAAGGTCTGCAMAAGAGAGATGAGGAAATGGGAACACTAGGTAGGGAGCATCTGGGGTTACCTCTGTGCTCACCTTTGAGTAGATGATGACACAGTGTGAGAAGGATCCCTGATTCCCTATATACTTCATGATTTCTGCTCGGCTTCTTTCCTCAACTCCATTTCCCTTTTGCTATCACACAGGCTTTATAATATTACTATCACACTCTTTATAATATTATTATCTCATTCTGCAGCTTTCATTGCTTTAGGAGCCCAAAATCATRTTTATCTGAGTAAAAATGTTCAGGGAAAGAGTTGAGAAGCACAACTATCTCAGAGTTCCTAGCATAGAAGGCACTGGCCTGGATCATGCTAGACCTGTGCAATAAAATACCAGGAACTACAATTTAGATMAAAAGAAAATATTAAAAGAAATACAGGCACACCTGGATTCTTTTTCCCCCGATTTAGGTATTTTTTTGATGGGTCAAATCTGAAAAGAAAAAAAAAATAAAGAGCTAAGTACTACTGCATATCCTGTCATTTTATCTTCTATACTATATTATATAGCAAACTAGGCTATTTCTCTATCCCTATCATGTGCTAAATGATTTAAGTTTCTGAGATCATATTTAASAGATAGGGTTACTTTTACAACTGACAGTGTATATGGAAGTAATTTCATAGGACTGATTGTTTAYCTGGAATTTTGGAATTTCTACAGGAAAAACTGCATTCAAATACTATTTGGAAATCAWACATTTGTCACACTCTTCATTTTACACTTTGTATATTCAGTCAACTATGTAGCAGGTAGTCACCTTCAACTAAAATAAGGCTCTAGAAGACAAAACTTAAATACCTAAAATTTATCATTGTATACTAGATGTAACTCACAAAGGGGTGTTTCTGGCTATGAGAAATCTTGGTTTTAAAAACCAAGCAATCTCAGCTAGACTAATTTTTAAACTTAGACTGATTAGGAAATATCTAGTAGTATTACCTATGAGCAGTCTATTCACTAGTTCTGGGCAAATAAATAAAGACATGGACAGAAAAATACCTTTAGGATAACAAGTACTTACCCAGCTAAATTTCCAATAGCTTTTATTGCCAAATCATCAA
Organism: Sporophila hypoxantha; assembly: GCA_002167245.1. Classification (NCBI taxonomy): domain Eukaryota; kingdom Metazoa; phylum Chordata; class Aves; order Passeriformes; family Thraupidae; genus Sporophila; species Sporophila hypoxantha. The sequence continues at coordinate 2,002,380 of NDFG01000154.1, forward strand.
ATATGGATGTACCCATTCCACTTGGATTTAACAAAGGGAATTTGTCAGGATCCAGTCCCATCACCATCCTTTTGCTCTCAGAACTGAGACTGTCTCTTGGAACAGCAGGAGCAATGGAACCCAGTGACCTCCGATCCACGTCAGGAGTGGCTGAGTGCTCCTCCAATGTCCCATCTGTGCCAGGAGTGGCAAGGGCCTCCTGKAATGGGAAGAAAAATAAAGCCCTGTAGACCATAGCAGGCAGTTAGTGAAAGCATTCCATGTAARGACTGACTACTAGAGCAGATTTTCRAAACAGACAATATCTTGCTTCACAGGCTGAAATAAATTTTTTGTCATTCTAGCAGCAATGTTGTTACAAGTATACAGCTCTAAAACACTTCAAAGCAGCTAAGAGTAGGTTCTCATAATCACCATAAACAGTATTTAAGGATATACTCTTAAAACAATGATCTACAGATATTTTACAAAATAAAGACAGACTCTCCCAGAAAAGGSAGGAAAGAAAACACAACCTGTTTGATAAAAACAAAATACCTTCAGGACACATTTGGGATTTAAAAAAAAAAAATAATTATAAGAAACCTGTGAAATATGTACTTCTGAATAGTGCTACACCTTGAAAACAAACTCCTGTAAAGAACTGAGCAACTCATTGCAATGCCATGTATCTCTTCAGCGTTGTGGAAACTTGGTGATTTACTCAGCCTCTAAAAWAGGCTGTCCTAATCTTACAGTGTGTTTGACACCTTGGCATATTGCAGATTCTTTTTTCATTTGAGAACTGAAAGCACAAATTCTGAAAAGCCATTAAAACATGTACATATGAAAATTCTCTCAATATTAAATAAAATACAGAGAATGTGAATGTTATCTTACAGTGGCAGGTGGGATATTTGCTTTTACTACAAAGCAGTCAAGATACTTGCTCCTCTTTTCCAGCTCTTCCAACATCTCTCTGGCAAAAGCATACAACTGTTCAGAAGTTAAAGCCTGAAATATATGATAAAACAGATGGTATTTACTAAACTGACTGTTCTAACCTTTTCACACATGCTGACTCTTGCAAACAATATTATTTGCCTTTGTTCTGTCACCAGTTTATGTACACAGACATGGAAGCAATGAGATTGTATAAGAGGTTGAGGTTTTGGTTTGGCAAACAGGAAAACAGGTACTGACTGTCCAAAAAGGACTATTGTGGTTTTAAACCCAGCTGGAAATTAAGCACCACAGAGTTCAACCCTCCTTGCCCTGGTGGAATAGGGAGGAGAATCAAAGGAAAAAAACTTGTGTGTTAAGAACAGTTTAATCATTGAAAGTAAAGTGAAATACAATGATAATGGTAAATAATAATAATAATGATAATAAAAAGTGAAAAACAAGTGATGCACAATACCATTGCTCGCCACCTGCTGACCAGAGCCAGATCCCCCTTCCTGAACCCAGACTGGCCCTTCCAGGTAACTCCCCCAGTTTATAAACTGGACATSACATTCCATGGGCTGCAATATCCCTTTTTTGGCCAATTTGGGTCACCTGTCTCAGCTATGCTCCCTCCCAGTTTCCTTTGTGAACTTCCTCAGTGACAGAGGAMACAGGGAAAAAAAYMRCRTMYKRTWYGYWWAAKKYGYKRTWYSKAAAAKWYAGTTATCAACACCATTCTCKTTCTGAAACCACAGCACTGTAGCAGCTACTGAGAAGAAATMAACTCTATCCCACCTGAATCCAGGACAATGACCTTTCTGAGCAAAAATTCAGTGTTTCTGCCCAGCCCCAAATATAAGGAAACATAAGTCTTCCTCAAAAATATTAGTTTATCCAAATAAATAACAATTAATAACAAGTCAAATTAAATACCATTACATGCTGATTAGAAGTTACTTCTTTATCTGCAGTAGAATGAACATAAGCCTCTCTCTTCTGCTGAATCTTTTCCAGGTAAGACTTTAATGTGATTGACTGCAAATTGGAATTCGCTYCCTAAAGCAGAAACAAACTTTAGGKAACTGGATAAYTKAAGTCCCCATTCACAGGAATTTRAGAGGCTCCACTTTCAAACCTTTAGAACCACTGATAAAAACTGGTRAAAATCCCCAGTACTCAGAGGAGAAGCTGAAAACAGTCATTCATAAAAGCAGCTGCACCACACAAAAATATTGGTGAATTCAGATGTACATACTCAATGTGCTGCAAGGCCARAGTGTTCCAGCACAGCTGCAGCAGTATTAAAAATATTTTTTTTAAGTGGATAGTGACAGAAAACTGGTTTTAAATTAACATAAAAAAATATGTATTATTTGTCCACTATGAATTCAGCCAAAGTCTCCTCAAAGGTTTAAAAGAAAATTATTATATTGAATTTAGGCAAAGTTCTGATGTTCCTGTTTGTACCTCTGATTTAATTTGCTGTCGTAGCTTTCTCAAATATTGATGGACCTTCTCCATAAAGGCTCGGCTCAGAGACAGAGAAGCAAACTTTTTTCCACACTGCTTGAAAAGTTCATTAGCCTTTAAGAATGTCAGAAACAAAAGACAGGACAAGATAATTTTTCACTTTTTAAAACTCAAATGATAGAACTTGCCATTCTAKCAATTTTTTCCATCACGTGACTGCCAAACAGGACACACTTACAGTTCTAATCTGAAAGRAGGCTGACTGCAAATTGCATCAAATATGTCAATAGAAAACATCATTTGAAATAATATCATTCTGCATACCTGAGTCAAGCAGCTCGACTTTATTTTCTCCACATCTGTCTTGARTGAACTTTCAGTCAAGTCAATTTGCTTACTTTCTTTCTGAAGACACTCGTTGAAAAACTTTACCTCCTCAGGTGCAAAGTTGCCACTCTCTGAAAATAATCTGAAAGCAAACATATAAACAATTGGCTGTGAGTCATTTTACTCCAAGACCATTTTAGCTAAATAGCCCTGAAACAACACAAGTGCGATGAAAACAGCATAATAATTGTGGTTTAACAAGATACATTTCTTTTTCTAAATAGGAAATTAGATGAACAAAATAAACTTTACTTTTACTGTTCTGCCTATGCAACAAACACCAATTCCCAGAACTAGGTCARCATTTATAAACAACACTTCCATGAAATCTATGTACCTGCAACTTTTGAGAAAATCCACATTCGAATCCCTTAATTTTCCAAAAGCTTCCTCCAGGTGCTGCTGGTAACTTCTCACAGTAAACCTGATTGATTCCAGCTGGTTGCAGAGCTCTGATTCCAGATTATTGCTGGAAGAAGCTGACCTAACAGCAAATAATAAAAGACATGGAAAACATGTCTGAAGAGGAACACACAGCATGATTCAGCAAGTGCTGGCTGTAAAGACATGAGAAAAACTGAGGACTCCAAAGTGATTTATGACTCTCAAAGCAACTCCCTGAGCTTCAGCAACTCCCTGTTGCTGAAGATATCAGCAACAGCTGATACTATTGAGCACTTTTCTTCAAAAACAAATAGTCAACTGATATTACTGTGCACTTACAGTAAACTGGATAAAATCTAAACAGATGAAACATATTTCCTACTTAAAGACTGCCAGCACTTTGAAAGGAGATGAGAATTTCCATGTGTTCAGTCCTGAWTTTAATTTCATCAGGGAAAGAGAATGAAATTCTTTACATTTTCAAGTTTTATGAAGTAGTCTTCCTTGAAGAGCAGTTACATATAAAACAGGATCAGAATGCAAACCACAAACATCTCGGACAGCAATCAGAGTAATTAACTAGGGAGGTTCACAGCAACAGCAGTGGCYCACTTACTGCTCAGTCACAGGAGCGTGGAGCAAGTCATACTCCAAGTTTTGGACTCMGGAACGAAAGTTTGTGTTGAGGTTCTGTAGCTGGTCTGAAAARCTGAGGAATCCAGCTTTCTCCTTTTCCAGACTTTCTGCCAGCATGGCACAGTGGCACTCAAGTTGCTCTTTGTGAAGTGACAGCTCCGCTGAGAAGAAAGGAAGTTTATAATAGGGACATTATTTCCTCTTTACTGTGAGCTATCACAATGGCCAGTTAACCTGTGATCAGCAACAACAAAATYAACAAAGCCAGAGCTCATAGTAGCTAAAACATTAAATACATTCAATTTGGTTTCTTTAATTTTTCTCCTGTGAAAGACATGTATCCTGAACAGCTCCTAATCCATTCAAACCACAAATGCCTCTTGCTTGCTCTAAGCATTCTTTTTCCTTTATTTTTGGTCATTGCTGACATCTCTATTATCTCTCTGTTGCCAGTCTTGTAACAAAACTAAAGGTTATATTTTTTTAATGGAAAAAAAACTTTGGTTTTGTGATGAAAAGAAAAAAAATCAGTTTTGGTCTCTCTTTTAGAATGATAGCTGCATAAATCAAGAGCCAGCCAATCACCTCAAGAAAGCTACCAGAAGAAGCACCTGTCCTCTCTGCAGAAAAAGGGAAATTAAAAAATTATTTGCCTGTTTTCCAGGAAGAATTTTTTAACTTTTCTGTTAAAGACCAACAAACCTGTCTAAAATARTTTTTCCTCACCATTAAAACCCGACACTTCTCTGACACATGCAGAAAGAGTTTTCATTAGAAGATGCTCTGTAGCTGCTCAGTGATATTTCAGAGAGTTAAATTCTCCCTCTCATGTTTTCAGAAGCTTCACCCTGACATTTTGGCTGTCTCAACTTGTTAATTTCTTTTTCTGCAACACTTTTAAAATATTTTTTGTTCACCACAAACTCTTGTTAAATAATTTCAATGCGGATGAGAATTCACAAAGATTGACAATAGAATTTTCAACATCTTCTACAATCCAGTTGTTAATCAAGGTACTGCTGTCTATTTTTTCAAAAATAACACAGCACAAACCAGGAAGAACTACAGAAAAGAAATGTCATTTAAAAAATATGTGAGCAGCATAATATACTGGGAATTCACTCAACTGCTTTCTCTTGTCCTCTATTACTGAGTCAACTACTGCTGAAACAGATTTAGGACCATCTCTAAATGAAGACATGTGATGCTCAGAATACAAAAAAATGTCAATACCAGCTCGAACATTGTAGATATTTGTCTGTATCTCCTCCTGCTTTTGTTGATGCAACTTAAGATGCAGCAGGAATATTGAATTCAGCTCCTCTTTCTTGGCAGCTGTAAGGACATAGGAGTTGGACAAGGATTCTGCAAACCATTTCTCCAAGTGTTCAAAAAAGCAGAGGCGAATCCTATGATTGAAAAAGAAATATTACAGTGAGGAACAGTAAATAATAAATAAGAATTTATATATATATTATTTATATAATTTCTAAGAATTCAACTTCTGGCTATAGGAAGGTACTGTTTCAGTACCATTTGCACAACACTGGTAGTTTTTGAGCTAGCTGCTTAGTATTGAGTACCAGGCATTTTACCTTCATGGCTCTGCAGTAAATTTGGGCAAATTACTTGTCTTTCTGTAATATGTTTTCTCACTAAATAATTTTCCATAAAATGTGAATTTTCTGTAAAGGTAAATATTTTGTGGTACTTTGACAGCCATGGATACAAAGCAATGTAAATATTTTCTCATATTTGTATCAATTTAAAAAGTGGAATAACATAATAGTTGTACAATCATAACTTTATAATTAAAAATCTAAGTATATAAATATCTAATTATATACTAGTAATTAGATAACTTTTGCCTCTCTAGTCTAATTTTTCTTCTGAACAGCTGAAATTTGTCCATCACATAAAGAAAGAACAGAAATTGTTCTCAGCTCACCTTTCTTTCAGTTCGTCAAACATGGCTTCTGTGAGAAATACATATTTCAGGTACATAGGAAGTGATCCTTCTTCTTCATATTTTRTAAAATAACTCTCCGCAATGTCAGTCTTTCCTGCCTGTTCAAGTCCAAGAACAGTGTAAATATTTCCATGAGCAGTGGAAAAAACCTCTGTGGCAATTTCAGCACTTTCCCCTTGCTGCTCTTGGACACTTACTGGGAAATTGTTGGAAATTATCACATTACTTTTAAAGGTATCAGCATAGAATCACCAGTGCACCAGCAAGTGTAAGAATCCTAAGGATATTTAGAATAATGTTCTCATTCTCAATCTGGACATTTACACAGTGCTGGCAATATTTATATATTTATATTTTATATTTATTTATACATTTATATGTAAATATATTTATATGCCAACAAGACAGAGTTACAATGTTTTGAAAGGGTTTTGTTATGGCAGTAAATTCATAGAAACTGAAAAATTAATACTTAGGTACAAATACTTAGCTTAAAACATTCACCACAGGCTGAGAACTCTGTGATGAAAGACAGATTAAAAAAAATTATGCAAAGGGTTTCTACAAGGGTAAAAGATCTAAAATAATGGTTGTGAACTGCTGTATACACTCCATTTTCCCATCAAAGGATCTAGACCCCTGTGWGCTTTGTAAGCAAACTAAGCAAAAAAGGATTTTCTACTCATTCTCAGCAAAAAGACTTCCTCCTTATTTTAGACAAGACTGCCTTCATCTTCAAACTTATTCTCTTGCTCACTTACCTGTGTAATGCTTAGTCCCTGTTCTGCATGCTCATTTTCTTCACTTTCATGAGGAATATTCTCCTTATCTTCTACTTCCTCTGTTTCTTTAATTTTCTGTGCCAAGATCACCTGTTTCTCTGTTAGCTCTGTTTCTCCAGCTGATTTTTGACAACTGTCCTGATCTTTTGGCACCAGTTGAGAGGTGTGACCATCCTGCTCTGCTCTGGGCTGGGATGTCCTTGCCTCGAGCCCTGGGGGCAATTTTGGATGTCACAATGTCAGGAAGACCTAAAGCTATTAGAGGAATCTCCAAAGGAGGGACACAGAGATAGTGAAGGGRRMGYYGGGYAAKCKWTRKAYGYYMMG
>NDFG01000154.1:2009328-2025095 GCA_002167245.1 Sporophila hypoxantha
AGGGCAGCAGAGGGGCAGCTCTGATCTCTGACCAGGGACAGGACCCAAGGGAATGCCTGGAGCTGTGCCAGGGGAGGATTAGACTGGATATTAGGAAAYGGRTCTTCCCCAGAGGGTGCTGGGCACTGCCCAGGCTCCCCAGGGAATGGGCACAGCCCCAAGGSTGCCAGAGCTCCAGGAGGGTTTGGACAACYCTSCCAGGGATGCACKYGCTGGGATTGTTGGGGTGTCTGGGCAGGGCCAAGAGTTGGACTTTCACAATCCCTATGGGTCCCTTCCAACTCAGGATACTCTGTGATTTTTCTCTCCTTGCACAATGCTCTCAGCTTGCTGCTCCACCATATGTTCACCTTCTGAAGTCTCAACTACTTACAGTTAAAGCAGAGTTCTTCTGGTTGCAATCCAAAGAAATACAGATTGAAAAACAACCAAGCAGAAATACCTGTTTGGACTGTTGAGGTATTATCTTGATCTTGAACTGTGGAGTCTGTTGTGCCTTCCAAGTTCTAAAAGCAAAACAACAGCAAAAAACATCCACCACACCATTTTAAAATATGGATTTGCTTTCTTCTAAGAAATCCATATCCCTTCTCAAAATGTATCTATTTCAGTAAGATATGATAGTCTTGAATAGATCACTAACTATCTAAAGAATCTGTATCACTCACATCAATTACTCTGTGTTACCTTGTAGTTTTCTGTTCCAAAGGCAAATGAATTTGCTAAAATTCTGTTTGTAACAAGGACAGACTTAAAAGTGTGGGACTGAGAAATGTTTTGGTTTCCCTCTGCTATCTCTACCAAAAGCACTTTATTCAATGGCTGAAACAGCATTTTATATAACCTAAATTTTAAAGGTAATGTAAATTTTCTCTAAAGTGAAAAAGTAATACAGCAGTAAGGTTTTAAACCAGAAGAAATTTTCTTTTTACCTGTTTGACGATTTCCTTCACACTAAAATGCTGGCTGATGGATATACTGTAAGAAATCAACTCCCACAAAATAGCTTTTGGATAAGCCATTACTTCATTCATTACAATCTGCTTGAATGTCTCATTCCTGTCAAATTTAAGGTCACTGTTTAAGAGACTCAAGTATGTATAGAAATAAAATTTAAGTGTGACTACAGTGCCTTTAAATCTAAATCTAACTTTTTTGATCAATCTCATAAAACCTTTAGGCTAAACATTGCCATTGATCTGTTTATAGTGAATACAATCACATCCTGCCTTGTTAGAGATTAGTTRGTTACAAATAAATAAATGCACAAAAGTTAAGAAATATTTACAATAAAGCTTTTACATCCTTCCTTTTGGATGGGAAACCATTCAAACACTGCTTACATAAGAGAGGTCAAATTACTGTCTTCCATGTTAGTTCTGCACTGTGCTCAGCTGTGACTGAGCCTTTCTGGTTTATTTTCATTTTACTTGAAAATAAAAGCTAACAGTTCAAGCTGAGTCTAGATTCAAGAAGKATCAACGTTCACACTTGTTTTCATTTATATTTACATTTGCTTTGTCTCCTAAACAAAGATAATTARGGGGGATGTATGTATGTGTTCAGAMAGGTTACATTGTATTTTCACTTGGTCTGTTACCTCTGGCTTTTTWAAAATTGTTTGAATGATTATTAAGAGTATCAAACCCCCAGCTCTAACCACAYTCCCACTGTGAGGTGTGTGAATCTGCCCCTCATGTCCATTTTGCTCTTCTAATGTGCCTCTAACAGGCAGAAAAGACCTCCTGGGAGTGAGAATAGAGCTGCTTCCTTTCAGGTTTCACACCTGCTGCTAAGGTCTTTAGCAAGGACAGCACTATTGTACCAATTTTTATATGGTTTTTAKGGTTGCAAATGCCTAATCACGAGAAGGATAACAGAGAGCTTACCAAAATAAATACTTTGGCTACTTAAAGATCTTAGTCCTTGCAACTTTGAATGAGATCAAGTCTGTGAGTGCAGATGTGATGGTGCAAACCAACTTCTGATTGTTGTGATTCAAGAATCTGAACTACTACTTTTACCTTCTGAGTAAGGCATAGATATGATGGRATGTGCAGTAATACTGATGGGGTATGGTTTTTAAAAGATAACCTTCTGTCTTTGTCCCATTCCTAAACTGTGGGTATATTTGCCTTAGCCTTGCTCAATAGGTATATTATTTTATATTCTTACATGAAATAAAAGTCTCTTTCCCTACCTTCACACAACAGCATAAACAAGGCCTAAGTAGTACCATCCATGTTAAAATATGCTTTAGTTTTTAAATTTACAATACAAAATTCTTACCTAGTTCTAATTTGATCTAAAGAAGAAAGGGCATTCTTCAAATATTCCTCCAGCTCTTCTTCACAGCTGGCCATTTTCATTTTTTCCAAAATTGTATCCAGATTATCTTTCCGCACCTGAGGCCACATTAAAAAGCTAGTAAAAACAATTTAGTATATACTAAAATCTCCATAATCAAATTACTTGAATCCTAAATAGTTATGTACATATATTCTACATGAAGACCTTAGCAAAACTCATCACCTATGAAGATCTTCCCAGATAATGAACACCTCTGACACTGCTACCCCAAGCTGACTGTTTTAACTATGAGAACTTGGCATCCAACCAGAKTCCATACCTGCACAAGATCTCATAACAGCAACTTGCAGCCCCTTTATACAGAAAGCAGCAGTGATCTTTATCACTTTTGCCATATCAAGAATAAGACAGGACTGTCCATTCAGTGTGAATCAAGCAAAAATGCACCTGACAGAATGAAACTGAAAAGTAGAAATTCCAATATAAAAGTCAGATACTATGTTTTTCATTTTATAGCAAGCTATTTTGAATTCTCGAGGGTTCTTTGTATTAAGAAATCCTTTCTCTACATTATGCCACATCCTTGTTTTTCTGTTTATACCTGCATTATGTTATCCTGTTCCAATCTGTATTCATCTACTTTCTTCTGAAGTACATCTTCCTGCTGGGACAGTTGGAGTAGATGAACATCCCAGATATCCATGGCCTCCTGAACACAGCTGTACAAGCCTTGACAATGCTGCTCATGCCATTTAGGCATCTCCTTAAAATCCCTCTAAAGAAACACATTCACGTGAACAAATTATTTTTAAACTGCTGGAAGGTGAAATGAATGAGTAACAGGATATGTAACATGATAAAAGGAATTACATGACTGGTGTTCAACACTGTGCCTTCTATGTGGAGAGTAAAAAAAAATCCAAGTAAACTGGGTAAGAATGTGGATTTTTATGCTTTAAGCCAAGAGTATCAAAACTTTTGTTTATTCTGGCATTGTAAAGCACCGAATCACAATCTACAATTTATCTCTTTAGGAACAACTCCCCAGTCATTTTTATGCATAGAACCACAAAATARCAGACTGGAAGACATTTGGGAGATTGTTTATATCTATTCCTCTGCCCTTTGGCAGATTGGGCCATACTTCATTCATCTCTATCATATGTATTTCAGATAGAAATTATAATAAAAATAAAATACATCACAAATAATGAACACAGTTATTATGAACACTTCCATGTGAAACTCTTCCACACCAAACTTTGTTTCTTTGCAGTGTTTAGCCACACTATGGACCTGTTTCTAATGTGACATCAATAGCCTAGGATGCAGAAGGCATTGCAGGGAGCACAGGAAGAACAGACTAATCCCAAGGAGTGAAAAAGATAAACGTAATCAACGTACATCCACGTGCTCCAGTTCTTCTTCAAACCTGTGTTTTAGTTTCTCAGTCATCTGAAGCATGTTGGAATGCAAAACTTCAACATCTTCTACTGTGCAAATGTTCTTATCCAACAGGGTCATCTAAATGAAAAGAATAGCAAATTATTGACATGCATGACTTTCAGAGAGCATGGCTAKACMTAGTGTTTCTTTTCTTGTGATGGACACAGAAAGACTCAGCCTRCTAGATCCCACATTCTGCTAGTAAACACTACAATTCAGCTGGATACAGAGGGAGAAATTGAGGCAGAGAGGTAGAATTTCTTTGCCAAGAWAAAACAGATTTAGCACAAAGGCTGAGGGTCCTTGCACATAAATGCAGGGCAGCACCCCCTTCATTACTTTGACACATTTCAAGTACAAATACCAAATATTATTGTGAAACCAAATGGATGGTTACTCTTTGAACAGACTAAGACAGAGGTTAAAAACTAGTTTCACTTGTTATCTCAATGTTTGGTGGATCCTCAAACACATTTTACTGTAATYACACACTGTACCATGGCTACCACACCCAAAGCTGGGACACTCACCTTGCAGGTCTGCACTTTTTCCTGACATTTTTCCTGGACCAGCTCGTACTGGACCTGCATTTTCTCCACACACTCTGCATTATGGCTGTCTGAATGATATGGAACAGACCACAGTCAAAATTCTGTATTTCACAGTGCAGTGTGYAAAGGAAACATGACAGAGGTCTTGTGCTGTATCTCAGCACAGGGAACAGKTCCCAGCAGTGTCTGCACACCTGTGTGACACTAACAACCAATCAAATAAGATGTTTTAATACACATTATTGTATTTGCTGGGACCCTCATGGCAGGAAGGAATGATGAATCTGACTCCATCTTCTCAGAAGGCTTATTTATTATTTTATGATACTATATTATATTGAAGAGTGCTATACTAAAGTATACTAAAGAATACAGAAAGGATACAGACAGAAGGCTAACAAGATAATAATGAAAACTTGTGCCTCTTTCTAGAGTCTCAACACAGCTTGGCCCTAATTGGCCAATGAGTCAAAACAACTCACAGCAGAATCCAATGAAACAATCACCTGTGGGTAAACAATCTCCAAACACATTCCACATGTGAGCACAACACAGGAGAAGCAAATGAGATAAGAATTTGTTTTCCTTTTTCTCTGAGGCTTCTCAGCTTCCCTGGAGAAAAATCCTGGGCGAAGGGATTTTTTACAAAATGTGAATGTGACAGACAGCCGTTTATAGGCACACTACAGTACATGGAGAAAGGAAGTACCTCCTACTTCTTCCCCTTTTCTTCTCCAAGAGTTAAAAAGGAGTATTTTTGTACGATTGAGAACTGATCCATGTCAAAATTAACCTTTTATTTCCCCAGATTAATTCTAACCAAGCCAGTTCCTGCTAGATGTCACCCTGTACAAGTGTTTGRACCAGCCAAAGGAAAGTGATGTCARAGGCAGCTTCTTTGGGCCTTARTGCCAGCTCAAAGCAGCTGAGAAGMTATYTGGGAACACYTGGAACAAAGAATAGAGCAAACATGCACTTTCAAAGCAACTGTCTGCCTCAGGAAAAAAGAAAGTATTGCTTGAAATCCAGACTGTTTTTATGATTTCCCAYCTTACCTATACTTTTGTTTAAATTCTCCAGAGTTCTGTACCATTCATTTATGTCAGATTTTGTATGTGTTGGAGGCAACAAGGTGCTATCAAAGTAGGAAACAAGAGTCAAGGATCTTAAAATACAAACCAGTCATTTGTATATAAAACTATTWTAAAATACAAAATTATGAAACAGAGTATCCATACTACTGTGCTTTATTTTATTTACAGCCATCTTGGCAATGAAAATCAGCCAAAGAGATTGGTGTTGTTCTGTTTACTACCCAACAAGGAACTAACAGTAATCTACCTTTTTCCTACATCCACTGTAAAAAAACTCCCTGTAAATATCGTAATGCATTGCCCAAAAATGCTTCTTGTTCAGGATGGATATTCAAACATAGCAGTGTTAGATTTCTATCCATACTCCTCTCTTAATTTATTACACTAATTAAATCCCATGGATTATAAAACCACCAACTTCTACCTTTCCACCCAGCTTTGTCTGCCCATTTTGACCACGTTTCAAATGTCAGTAAGATTTWCTTTTGCATTCCTGCATTTTTAGCCCTTGATCACCACCTATTTAGTGCAGCTGGTGCAGTGAAAATCAAGAATGTATTTTTTCCATTAAAAATAGCTGTAGAAAAATAGGTTTAGACCCTGTCTCACTGCTGAATTTAACAATCACACACTGACAGAAAGCAAAGTGCATTTTGTAGCCAAGGCCCTCATTAACTCCAGAAAGAACTGTTTTCCTTTATGCTATATCCTCTTTTGCCATACCCAATGTGCTGCAAAACCCTCAGTCTCTGTTCACTAAGTACAATCTGCTCCTTTATCATGTTTTCCATTTCCATTTTCACAGCTGGGGGATTCTGTATTTCTTCACTTGCCATAAATTCTCTGCAGGATGGAATAAAGATAGGTATAATGGATACATGATATCATATATGATATGTATAAAGAAAAAATAACTTTTTTTAACTTGTTGTTTTATAGAAACCACAAGTGAACACTAGTCACTTTGTGTTATTCATTGTCTAAAATAAGATGGCAAAATTTCTGACCTGAAACTCTGAACTACACAGTTCTTTTGGATGAGCTTCCAGTCCTTGACTCTCTCTTGCCATTTCAGTTGATGCATTTTTTCTTTCTCAAGCTCTGATTTCATTAGATTAAAGAGCAGCTTGGCAGTTGCCCTCTCATTATCCAGCAGTGCTCTGTTTATATTCTGTGTATAAGAAAACAAACCCAGGAGTAGAAGCAGCACACAACATGCTGAACCAAAAAAAACAAAAAAAAAAATTGTGTTTTCTACACCAAATGAGGGAAAAAAGAATACAAATGATAACGAATACCATGCAAAGTAGAAATCTCTCTATGTTTCAGTGATTGATAGGCAGAAAGAATTGATTTCAGCTGGAAAAAGAAAGACATTCTAGGAATATTCAGATTGCTATTCTGCTCCAGGTAAAACATTTACCATGGCCTTATCATTYATGAGCCTGTGAACATCAGCTGCCAGGAAGAAGGAAATTTCCTCCAGTTTCACAGTATACTTGGTCAGTACATCTGCTATCTGTGCAATAAAAGAATAAGYAAAAGCAARAACAAAAAGTTAACTSAAATATCAGTTTCCCAAGTTAAAAAACTACATWAACAATTTTTCCATTAAAATGAGTTCCATTAGATTCKTTAATTCTTRATTAATTAAATCTATTAAAGTGAATTAAAATTAATTGGATGACACACAGGTTGAGAAGTAAATTTTAAAATATTAATCTTAGTTATCTTGAAGACTGATTTTTTCAGTAATTCATAAAAATGGTAACTAAAACATTCCACTTTGCTACTACTCAGCTGATTCTCTTTYATACCTGTGATAATTGGGTGCTCTGCAGACAGGCTGCAATATGAATTTAAAAATCAAACCAAATTCCTTTCAAATATCTGAAGGGAATCCACCAGTGCCTGTTTTAAGTGAACACAAAATTAAAGCAAATGTGTTCATCTCTGACATTTGTTGTCACTAATCCAACAGAAATGTTACTGGTGATACTCTTGGACCTTTTCATCATACCTGAATTACAAAGGGAGGAGAAACTGGCACTGYTAGAACAAACAGCTTTTTTTGCCTACAAGGACAGTGCAGCAAGCTCTTCCACAGTCTATCCATTTTTTTTATCCAAACATTTCCTATYATGTCCAATGGCTTTTACAGGTTAGGCTGAAGACTACAAAATTGCAACACATTTGCTACTGACAGCCAGCRAACCCAATCTAAAATCAAGCTATGTCATGTCTATGCTCCTTCTCAACTGCAGAACAGCTATGTCCCCCCAAAAATAACACACCAAATGAAAGTTTGGCCTACACAACTCTCCAGGGAAATAAAAGCAGCTCACATATTKCTTGCACCTTTAGTATAGGTAATTGTGAAAGAAACACCTTCAAACTAGGKAAAAAGTAGCTTCTCCTGATTATGTGGGTGTAAAATGAGTGAATAGTTTATTGGTGAAAAGYAAGCAATCACTGCACAACAGAACTACTGGCAGACCTCTGACTCCTGTGGAAACCAGCTACTCTTTGCCCTGCACTCAGCCTTATATCAGCAAATAACAACCTTATGCTTCAGTAACAGTTATTAAGACTGCAGCTCACTTTCATGGCTCGACTCCTTTCAATCTCCTTTAGGGATTCATCCACTGCCCTAATCCACTTCTTTCTGTTTGAGGATTCCTCATGGATCATATTCCAAAGTTCTTCCAAACCCTGCAATAAAAATCTACTGTCAATTTCATTGAAAAGTGAATATATATTAAAAAAAAATTTTTAAAGTAAAACCCCAAAAATTTAGGACTCCAGTGAGCCATAAGAAGATGTTACACAGAGCAGATACAAGTAACTGAAGTTGAGCCAGCGCTCTGAGCTGCCTTACTTCAAATGAGAAACCTTCCAAATCCACGTCAGATGCAATCTTTTCAAACAGAAGTTTACTCTTTTCATCTGATTTCATCACTTCAAGCTGAAGGAATTCTTGAAGATTCAAAACAGAGGCTTCCATCTCCTAAAATGGCAGGTCAGTGTGAACATTTGAATATTGGGCCCTGACTTTAGAAGAGCACTCAAGACTGGATTAGAAACTCCTGCCATACCCTGCCAATGCAGTCCAGCTCCTGCTGCATTTCAGTCACTGCTCCATGGTGACGCTGCTGCCGCCGTTCTGCCAGGCACCTCCATGCACTGCTGCCTGCTTCCTCAGCAACTGCCAAGGAACACATGAGGATTCTATAGCCTGSAACTGCTGCTGCAGAACATGGGATGCATGAAAAATGAATCCCTGCATCTACACTGTGACTGCTGTAGTTAGTGCACTTTCACAGTGTGCAACATCTTTCCATGGGAAGTGCAATCTCAGCAAATGGAGGTTAAAAATACTAAGGGGTATTTTAAAATTTCCTTTATTAACTTCTGATTTTCAGAAGGATAGTAGCAGGGAACTATCAACTAAGCTCAGGTATGATGTAAAAAAATTGCAATATTTCAGAAATGAAATCTGATTACAACAAAACTGGAATTTATCATCTAAACATAACCTGTGATTGATTGACAATTTCACAACTGTTTTTTTTCCTATTAGAAGACTCTTAATCTTGAAAATTACCTACAAATCATCAAAAATGTGTCAGGCCATTTCTGGGCTTGATTTTTGTTGCCCTGCAGGAGAAAGAGTGCCAAAGTGGATACAACCAAACTGTGTATTCTACTTCCCTCTACCTCATTTTSTGTTGAGCTGTTAATGATGGGTGGTTTTCAGTGCACACCTGACCCTCAGGATTCAAGCTGGGTATTAAAATGAGACAGACAAYCCCTGCAAGGTGAGGTGGTGTTTCTTTATCCTTAAAATGACTCAGCTGGGAAAGCAGCAGCATCATCCATCCAGTGAGAGTTATCTGTGCTAATGGGATATGATGAACTGATTATGCACTGACAGCAGAATGGGAGCTGAGACTACCATCACAGACTCCAAAAAAAATATTCTACATAATTCCATTTTGATTACATCATTCCATTGTGAACCTCCCTGCACTGGGGGATGTACCCCAGTGTATATAATTTAGGCAGTGTGGGGACTTGGGACACCAGCACCACTGGACATCCAGAGGAAGACCTGAACTTCCACAAGACCACCTCTTCTGACAGCACTGCAATCACTGCAACCCTGACCAACAGGGTGCCAGGCTGTACTCTGACTTGGTGGTTTTCTGACTTAGTGGTTTTCAACCAGTTTTTCTGTATCATTGCATTTGCTGTAATCTTTCTATTAAATTGTAACTCCAATTTGAAATCTCTCATAAGGTATTTGTGTGGGGTTTATTTCTCCTGCTGGTTTACTTTCAAACCTGCACAACTTTGTACCTTGTTCAGCTAAACCTGTTACATGTACCACACCTSCTGTGAATGCAAATTAAAATAAAGCATTAAGGGAAACCAATTTTACCAACTACATCAGGCAGGCCTCTGACTTTCTCAGCTGAACTTGCATCTACCTTTCCCCGTGCCCCTGGAAAAGTTGTAGATTGTCTGAAACAAAAAGAGGATAAAGCTTCAATTTGTATTGCAAATGCACCAGAAGAGGGACTAACATAATAGTATAATACACTTTAATTGGCAAAATGTAACATTAAAGTGAACATAAGCATCATTCTAACTTTAAAGAATATAATTCAAAGAATCAAAGTTGCTTCTTCTGAGACAAACGGAAGTCTGGGTAGATCCCAACTCCAAATCTATTAGGATGGCATTACAGCAATARATGCTAGATTTAGAACTTGTAAACTACAGAGACTTACAGAATAGCTCTAAAAGGTAAAAAACCTATGAACTCTTAAGGAGACACTAGCAAGAAATGTGGAAATAGCRTTAATCTGCCCAGTGCTTTTCCCAACAGCTTGGGCACTGTGTTTCTCCTCAGGGTCAGTGAGAATCCCTGTATCATTATTCAGCAGCTGGCTTAGGGTAAAAAAGGATGGATGCATTAACTTCATTCTTGTTCATTACATTARCTTACTGCATCATCATGTAAGCCATTTACTTGGAAATACAGCCTAAAAAATGTGTGTCAGACTGGGTGTATATCTAGATTGCTATGAGCAAAGACAATTTCTTTTTAAAAGGAAAGCCATACCATATGCCATTGCAAATACTAGTCTGTTAGCCTGCACTTCAATGGCAGCAAGCAGTTCATTACACTAAATTTCCATTTGGCAAGGAGACAGACTATTAAAAGTTATTATTGCTATGACAAAGAATTCAGGAGTTTCTCATTCCCAGTGAAGATCTGTCAATTTCATACCTTTAGTTATGAACATATAATTGGGGTTTTATGCTTCTGTTCCCTACCTGTCTGACMGTAGTGTTTTTGTGAAGTCACTGARGGGTGTTTTTCCAACACATGTTTTCTGTTGATTACTCAGTGATGCCATGGCATCAGCAAACATTTCTGAATGCTTATTTACAGTGAGCTTTTTACTCTTCTTAGAGCTCCTTGTCTTCTTTCCTTCATACAAAAGGTGGGCTAAGTGCACCTTCAAAGAACCATAATCTCAACAATCRGAATTCTTTCAAACCTACAGAATGGAAAACAGGGACAAAATAATTAATGAAAAATAGTAGGGGAAAGACAGCAGAAGAGAGAGGTAAAATAATGAACCCTACARGCCACACACACAATCATTTTCATCTAAGGCTATTTTCAAAATGAGAAAAAAAAGGATAATCTTTTCCTRGGAGAGGAAAAGTGGAGTAACTGGATGGTGTTGCCTTGCTTACAGTTACCAAAACAGTTAACAGCAGAGTGAGAAATGACTAAATCTGGCTAACTATACCTAAACGTTTTACTGCTGTGTTACGATTCTGCCTTCAGTTAATATAACCTGATGTACAACAAAGAGATGGGAACACATGTAGATGCARTGGAGAGCATATGCTGGAGATAACACATTCCTTTTTTACTAAAGCAAACCAAAACCAGAAATGTTGAAATTGACCTGGGGTCATTTCAACAGCCAGGAAACTGACTAACACAACAAACTCCTTTGGCTTTTGCCAAATCCTTTGCTTTTTTTACCTTGGCCTTGAAGATCTGCTTACAGCCTTTCCCTCTGTGAACATGTCACTCCCGTCCTGTTGAGAACTCGTGGCACATCGCAGCTSACTGGCCGGGCTTGCTTCCAGAAGAACTGGCAACTACAAGCTGGGAGCCAAGAGGAGATGCAACACTTCACTTCAAAAGGGCCTRCCTTGTTCCTTGAATCACAGAATGGTTRGGGCTGGAAGGGACCTTGAAGATCATCTTAGGTCATCTTCCAACRTCCTGCCATGGCAGGGACACCTTGCACTATSCCAGGTTCCTCCAAGTCCTGTCCAGCCTGGCCTTGGACARTTCCAGGGATSCAGGGGCAGCCACAGCTTCTCTGGGCACCCTGTGCCAGGGCCTCAGCACCCACACAGGGAAGAATTCCTTCCCAATATCCATCTAACCCTGCCCTCGGGCATTTGAAGCCATTCCCCCTTGTRCTGCCACTTCCAGACCCTTTTCCAAAGTCCCTCTCCAGCTCTCCTGGATCCCCTTTAAGCACTGCAAGGGGCTCTAAGGTCTCCRTGGAGCCTTCTGCAGACTCGACCCCCCCAAGCTCTCGCAGCCCGTCCTAGAGCAGAGGAGCTCCAGCCTTCAAAGCAGCTCCGGGAGGCTCCAAACGGTGAAACTCCACGCCTGCCGCTCACCTTCCAGCCCCTGCGGGTGTCGCTCCCGGGGTCGCTCCCGGTGTCACTCCTGGCTTTCTGCCCGTCCCCCACAGGGCCCTCAGGCGGAACCGCGCGTGCCGTTGCCAGACCAACGGGCCGGGGGGGGAGCGGGGCCGGCACAGCCTCACTCACGGTGCCCCCCGGTGGCCGCTGCCGGCAGCACCCGGCTGCCTTCACCTCATGCTGTCCGTCCCTCCTCATCCCGGCCGCCTTCACCTCATGCCGGCCGCCTTCACCTCATGCCGGCCGCCTCCACCTCATGCCGGCCGCCTCCACCTCATGCCCTGTCTCTTATACACATCTAGATGTGTATAAGAGACAGGCCTTCACCTCATCCCGGCCGCCTTCACCTCATGCTGTCCGTCCCTCCTCATCCCGGCCGCCTCTCGCTTCATCCCGGCCGCCTTCACCTCATGCCGGCCGCCTTCACCTCATGCCGGCTGTCCCTCCTCATCCCGGCCGCCTTCACCTCATCCCGGCCGCCTTCACCTCATCCCGGCCGCCCCTCCTCATCCCGGCCGCCTTCACCTCATCCCGGCCGCCTTCACCTCATCCCGGCCGCCCCTCCTCATCCCGGCCGCCTTCACCACATCCCGGCCGCCCCTCCTCATCCCGGCCGCCTTCACCACATCCCGGCCGCCTTCACCTCATCCCGGCCGCCCCTCCTCATCCCGGCCGCCTTCACCTCATCCCGGCCGCCTTCACCTCATCCCGGCCGCCACTATTCTCTGATTCTCTGAATGCAGATGAGCACTACAATAATAGTAATAATTTCAAAACATTTTGGTGATTGTCATCAAGAAACAACATTCAAGAGGAAAACATTCTCAGCACAATGATGGTTTGTGCAATTATAATCTCTTCTACAAGGTCATGAAATTAAAATTTATGTTAATTACAGCCCYTGGCAATGATTATGCTAACAAACTGTTCCACTAATTATATTTAGGTATTTAGATTGCATTAGCCAAGAAGTTTTATGCAAAGATTTGAATATTGCCTATATCTCATAAATAATAAAGACTATTAATGGAGATAATACATGCCTCAACCCACAATTACAGCAACATGTTTTAATTCAGTTGCTTAACACACAAGTTTAAAAATTGAATTAGGAAACATAGATACTAATCAGTTCTATGAGATTCATACTTGCTTATCTTTGAACTTTTTTTTTTTTTTGCTTTAAATAAGATGGCAATTCAAGAAACAAAGTGAAATATCTTCCCTTTTCCTAATGGAAGTTTTCTTTCAAGAGGTATTACAGCTCTTTGGACCTCCCTCTGACCAAACTAGTATTGTACATATTGGGTTTTTATCTTTTGCCCATGAACCAGGGCATCCAGCCTGACCTTCAGTGCTGATCTCCCCATGTCACTTACAGATTCCTGAGCCCGCCCTAGGGGTGGCCCAGGCCCTCCACACACCCACTCTGGGTGGCTTGGCCCTTGAAAGCAGCATCTTCTTTGGCCAGCTGAGTATTACAACTTCATTATACATTTCTTGAGAAAGACAAATGGAAACTCTTGCACACATTATTGTCARGGACATATTTTATGAAAAATCCTTTTGCTAGGARTTTTTCTCCTGAGAAGCTGAGAAGCCTCAGAGGAAAAGAAAAACAATAATTATCTGCTGCTGTGGAATGCAACAAGTGCATTTTMGATTGGTCTCATGTAGTTGTTTCTAATTAATGGCCAATCACAGTCAGCTGGCTCAGACTCTCTGGTCAGTCACAAGATTTTATRATCATTCATTCCATTCAATCAGCCTTCTGAAACATGGAGTCAAGATTCTCGTCTCTTCCCTTGTCCTGGGAGCCCTGTGAACACCACCACACATTAAGAAAAATGGAAACTCTTGCACACAGTTACTGCCACAAAAATTCTTGTCCTACAGTCCTGTGTAGTTCTCTTACTCAGAATAACTCAACATCAATGAGGGCTGTGAAGATGATGATGGAGGGACTGGACCAACTCCTCCGTGGAGGAAGATGGAACCATTGAGCCTGGACAAGAGAAGGCTTAGGGAGATCTTATCCATGTCTATAAATACCTGAAGGGAGGGATCAAAGCAGATGGAGGCAGGCTCTTTGCAGTGGGCCCAGTGACASCACCAGAGAGTGCTCACAAACTGAAATACAGGAGGTTCCCTCTGATCTCCAGGAAACACTTTGTTATTGTGAGGGTGAACACTGGCACAGGTTGCCCTGGGTGATTGTGAAGCTTCCTCCTTAAAGCTATTGAAAAAGCTATTGAAAAACTGCTGAGACACAGTTCTCTTTTCCAAACTTGTTCACAAACTAAAAGAAAAGAAGAAAATGCAAAAAAAGTCCTTTTTGCTAACACTTAAGAAAATAGTAAAACTGTGGTAATTTTTAAAATAAATGTATTCTTTCCGTTGATACTTGTTTCAGAAGTATATTGGTTTGGTACATTATTAACAAATTAAATACCTTTACTACTCATTCCAGATAAGAAGATGCAACTTCAATTACATATTACGTTTTGCTTACAGAGTTTAGCAATATGACAAAGTAGATAATGTACACTTCTTTTCTTAAAAATTCAGTAACTGAAATTTTCATGAAGAAGAAAGCTTACAAAGTTCTGTTATAATACCTTTTACTCTATTATAARGCCTTTTACTAAGAAAATTTAATTAAAATCAGCAAACTCATAGAGAGAAAGAATAAATTGAAATACATCTATTTTCTGTAATTAGCAGAGTTCTTTCCAAAAAACCAAAACCCAAGCACTCAAAAACCACCAGCACTAAAGCTGTTTGTAGTGAGAGTTAAGTTGACAAATGATTGTGAGCAGCATTTTACCTGGGCCGAATCAAGTGTCTTGTAAACCATCAGGATTACCTAATTCCTTACAGAAGTAGCTACACCATGATAARATTTTATGAGGTATTTAATGAACATTTACAAAGCTGGGAAAGAAGGACAAAGAGTTAAAAGACTGCTCTCAAAAGTAAATAGTTCACATATCCTATCATTTTATATCTATTTCCTGGCCTGGGGAATTTTTTCTTTCAAACCTGCATGATGCACAGTACACAGCAAAACACTCTTTGGATATACACATCTAGATGTGTATAAGAGACAGTATATCTATTTCCTGGCCTGGGGAATTTTTTCTTTCAAACCTGCATGATGCACAGTACACAGCAAAACACTCTTTGGAACATTAAAAAAATGTCACATTTATAAGTAGCATGTACCTTACGGCCAAGACTGACATTTAATAGAGTGGCAAACTGCTCTCCATGTCCAGAGCTGTCAGTCACAATGATGAATAAAGGCTGCTGGTGTAGAGGTTACAGATTTACCTGGATGAAGGGATAAGCACAGGGCACATACTGGGACTGTGCAGAATTGTAGTTGTAGAGAACCCCCAAACCTGTTGTCCTCCAGAAGAGAAAAACACTCCCACCCAACTTGGTATCATCTGTGAACTTACTGAGGGTGCACTCCATCCTCTTGTCCAGATCACTGATAAAGATATTAAACAGGACCAGCAGGATGAACRCCATTTCCCACCACTCTGTGGYCCTGGCCTGCCACAGACATGTTTRWMYAAAAWRCRTTRCRTWYGAWTTTTTRRRCRMGYYA
>NDFG01000154.1:2025335-2049917 GCA_002167245.1 Sporophila hypoxantha
TWAAACAATAAATCAAGCCTTCTGAAACATGGAGGCAACATTCTCATCTCTTCCCTCATCCTAAAACCCCTGCYAACTCCATCACACTGGGRATCACCCACTTTATCACCCAGCAAAGAGGGCACTCATCCAAACCATGAGCAAACAGCTCCTTCAAGAGAATTATGTGGGACTCACTGCAAAAAGGAGCAGGGAGATGCCTAGGAAGAGTCACAGGTGAATTCAGAAGAATATATTGGTGGATTGTTCAGTTTTTAAATCAGTCTTGCCTAAAGAACTACACAAAACCATAACAAAACAAACAGAACAAAACAAGACCAAAAAAAAAAACCAAAAAAAAAACCCAAAAAAACCCAAAACAACCAAAAAACCGGAAACAAGCAGACAAAAAAATTTTAACAATCCCTAACAAGAGTGCTACAAGGCAATAATTAACAACATGATTATTAAATAAAAATTTTATMTTGATAAAATTATTAAAATAATTCTTTTGCGCAAAGTACCTTTACTTCTCCAGAGGAGCGGTGTTTCCATGGTAAGTGGAACATCAATGACTTTCCCATCCTTCTGTGCCAGGACAGGAGATGCCAGGAGCGGGCAGCACCCGGCGTGTGCCGGCAGCCACCGCCCGGGGTCCCCCTTGGAGTGCAGAGCGCTCTGAGCGCCTCCAGCCCTGCTGCTCCTCAAGGGAATGGATTCCCCGGGAGCCCGAGGGATGGATGGATGGATGGATGGATGGATGGATGGATGGATGGATGGATGGATGGATGGATGGATGGATGGATGGGATGGGATGGGATGGATGGATGTCTGCTGTAGTTCACACCTGAGGTGGCACCGGCTGCCAGAAGGGCAGGAGAGTGATCCCAGCACAGGAGAAGTCTGCAGAGGGAACAGCGAGCTCCAGCTGAAAGGTCTGTGCTGGAAMTTATCCCATGGCAATTCCTCAGCTGCTGGGAACAATAAGAGATGTGGCYGCTGCTCCTCCCTCAGCACAGGAGTGTCCTGGGGTTGCAGTTTAAGCGCCCAGAGCATCATTTGATCAAGGTGAAAAGCCAAAGAGCACCAGCTCTCTGCAGTGCAGGTTCCCTGCCAGAGCTGCTGTGTGCTGCTCACACAGGGCAGAGGAGGCACGGCAGGGTGCAGATGCTCTCTGCTGCTGAGTCCTGCCTCAGAAATGTCAGCAGAGAGCCAGAGACTGGGAATGATCATCAGGCTCCCTGGCTTCTCTTCTTTCTTGCATCCTGGACTGTGGTATTGCAATGAAATCATTCCTTGTGACAGACTCCTCGAAGCTTTATTCTCCACTTCAGATTTTTCTGTGTTCTGGAAAAGCCCTGCTTCCCCCTTGCTTTGTGCTTATCTTCTGCTACACCTTGGCTGGTAAAAAAAAAGAAGAATTACTGAACTGCTGCTTTGGAACAGAGAGAGAAATCACCACAGTCAATGTTTTTCAGATTCAGAAAGGAAATTTTGTCATCTAATGAATAGYCTTACAAAACCCAAAAAGGCTTTCTAAAGGGAATTATATATATTAATATTTACTAACTCCAAGATTTTTTCTAGAGATACTCAATATATTTACCTTCATTTATCCATTTGCTACAGAAGGAATTATGACATGCTTTTGCCAATCAATATACCCTTTTAAGTACTTACAAGTGAGATTTAGTATATCACGTTAATGGTAGTAGACACAGATGGAGAAAGAGAGCCTTTTCCTCAAAGTATCATAAGTTAGGCTACAAAATATAATTTTGTAAACTAAAAATCATGGCAAGCCTCTTTAATTCTTTAAAAGATACATGACCAACTTAAAAGGTAACAATATCTCCTCCTTTATAAACCAATTTCCCTGGTTTTAAAGGTAGGAATTCAGACACCTTCTTACTGAAACCTTGCATCTTGAGTTATGTGATAGATTCTCTTGAGGTCATGTTACATATTTAGAATGAATACCTTCATTAAATTCCCATGTTTTCTCTTCCCAGACCTAMGTAGTTTGGACCTGATTTGTTTCTTCCAGGAGTGATATTTGGCATTCAGAACAGCCAGCCTTTTGTAGGTTAGGGATACTATAGGATGTATAACCTCCAAAGAGGAGAAGGAAAGTCCTTCAGAATTCCTTTCAATGTTTGTGGTACCCCTTTTAGTTGTAAATTCACTGGTAATTATCCATTCCCCATGGACATACTGAAGGGAGAAACCAAAGTAACTGGCAGAAAAAGGTAGCTAATTAGCTATTTTTTTTGAGGGAGTGAAAGGAATTACACCAAAAAGGAACTTGGGTGTTTGTTCCCAAGTACATCTCTTTTAACTGAACATTTCCCTAAAGTCCATTGACTGAAAGTAGTCATAAAGGTATATTTGCAAGCAGAATTTGTTGAAATTTACAGCATAACACAAAGAAATRCACAATGTTAATGTTTTCTTCTTCACATCCAGACAATTGTAAGCAAAGTCATCTTGCAAGCCAAAATAACCTGTGCTTATTGGCACAGAGCTGTTGTGGAGGATTGCTCTCACTATGCTCAGAGAGTGAGAAAATGATTAAGAGTGGAAGTAATATCTGTACATTTGTACAGATATTAGGGAACTCAGCCTGGGAGAAAGAGGATAGCATGGAGCAAGGTTTTATCTTACATATTTTAAGAACACAACGTTAAACAACAAGTGTCTAAAATGGCAAAATATTTTTCAACATATCTTTATAAAAGAATCTGAAAAGATACACTGGAAGCTGGGAAAAAGTAGCATCTGACTGTTTATCTGAAGTATTTGTGCTGGTTTGAGACTCAAAAAGTTGGATATAATTCTCATAAGATTTGTAGTTTTTTCTGGGATTTCCAGTTCTTATTTATTCTGATCCTAATCTRATGCAAAGAAAGGAATAAAAAAAATCCCATGTGGCTGTGCAGTTTACAATCTTATCAAAACTGYTGGGAAAATAGCTTTAAAATCAGCATCCTCACTTTCTGAAATTTCTGCAATGGATCAGCTGTGCTTTGGTAACATTATTCCCATAAAGCATTTCACTCAAAAGGAAACTACAGCCTTTAATTTCAAGTTATCTGTGAATTTCAAGTTTCTACAGTCATTATTTAATATCTGGCACTTAACAACCTACCTACACAGTAAGAACCTCAGCAAACACATTCCATGTTGAAATTTGAGGGCATGAATCTCTGATTTAATATTCCAAACAGYTCATGTCTTTGGGGACTTCACTTTTTTTTGTTCATTATTGTTCACACATCTGCATATGCATGTGGAAACATTTCATTAGGTCAGTAAGTTAAATTGAGTGGAATTTGAATCCCAGGAAAAAACCTAATTAAACACAYAGCAGCACAAATTTAGCTGCTTATGTGGTCAGGTGATTTATGAAGCCCTAACATTGATGTGTGGGCACATATGCTCCAAGRCACCATCAGTTCAGAGTTCTGCACTCTTTGGCCTCAAATTTATTGAAGATTGGATGTCCATAGCTCTACAATGGAAATAGGTCTAGCTCTTCCTCAAAAAAAAAGAAATACAGAAGCATGAAGCAGATGCCTTCTGTTGGAACTAGTTCAGACTGAACATTTTTTTCCATTGCCTGTATCTGATGATGCTAAGCAGACACTGTAAAACCAATATTAATTTGTTTTTGAAGAAATAGAGTATTTTCCCTTGCTGTATTTCTGTTGTGGTTTAGGAATGCTGCTCCCCAGTTCAGAGACCCTCCCAAACCAGATACTGCTTCCTTGRTTCCCACCTTCCCCTTRCTGGGGATGGAGTTGAGAACTGGAYGCACAAAAGGTAAAAATCACCCGCTGAGAACAATTTCCTGGAAACAGCACTGAGATAAGAAAGCAAGCAGTAACAGCAACAGTATTAGCAACAAAGGTGRACAAAGAGAGGGAGATTTACATGCAAAATGCTCACCAGGCTGGGACAAATGAAAACAGTGGTGGACAGCTCCAACACCCTTCTCCCAAGAGACACATTCCCTTTTCCTCTGCCCTGGCAGTGACCTAAGGAGGAATATTATAACACAATGTCCTGGGCATTCCTCCTCCTGCTGCTCTGGGCTGGAACCAGAGCAACTTACTATCCTGAATCCAGAAAAAAAAGTAATATTTCTTGCTTACCTGRAGAACAGAGCATGCCAGCTATGGCCCTGCAGAAGTAGTGTAAGCTGAGTTATCCCTGAAGAATTTCTTACTGCCTGTCAAATAGAAGAAATCAGATATAATCCAGAGATATCTTCTGAGTTATTTTTTTATCTGAATGTTAAGGTGCTGAAATTATTCTAGGTGACTCCATTCACATTCATCCCAAATGACTTGACATTTAGGCATATTTCTGCAACATCTTGCAGGTTAAAAGATAAAACTAGGATAATTTATTTCTGGTTGTCAAGCACAATAATTCATTGCTGCTATAGCTCACATAGGGAAAAAATCTGTTCCTCAGTAATTTAATACTTAGAAGTAATAAAACATCCTTTAGAAAAAAAATGTAGTAAATAAAACTGAATAAAACCAGGACATCTGTCGTGGACAGATGCAAAAACATGATCATTTGCACTCTAGTGAGACTGGAATTAGACTGGAAATGTATCATATCAATAATGATGTAATTGTGATGACTTGATCTTTATGAAATGCCTCAGGGTGTGCTAGAGACATTGCCAATGAGTAAGAATAGGTGAATAATTCACCTAAAGAGAAGGGAAAGATACAGYAGAGAGGAAAAAGGAAAGGGGAAACAAAAATTGGACTAAATGAATGTCAGGGCTTTCTCACATATGAGTTGACATCTGTTGCTAGGTGAATTGTGCCTGGAGGTAGAAGATACCTTGGGTTGAGACTATATATTTGTTGAGCAAACAAATCCAGCAAGGATAAAAGTGATCCTGGGTTCCTCCCTTACCCTCAGCTGCTTCAAGTTACATCAGTGCATATTGATGCCTCCTCAGAGTCTTTGAGCAGTGTTGGAATCCTGGATGCTGAGAATTTTAAACTTTCTGTGCTTAAAGGCACAGACCCACAAGAGAACACTGCATTTGACCTGAGGCTGTGAAGAAGGTTTCCAAAATTGATTGATAGTACTGAGATTATGGGTGTSTAGTTGGTTAGAAGTGTGTAATATCACAGGGTGGAAAACTTAAGAGTTTGGGATTTTAGAATATAGAAATAAACATGAAGCAAGAGGGAGGTTTTAAGGTGGAGGCAMGTTGTTCTTCTTTACCTRRTTTTTCCTTCTTCTTCATGGGTTTGGGTGGCATTTTGTAATTGGGCAGAAAAGTCCKCATTGAGGGCTRMMWGGGATCAGTTATTGGGTTAAAAGGGAAAATAATCCAGGTGTCAGTTCRTAATTGGATAGTTTAGTCTTAAAATACCTTCTAACAAGAYATTGTTGGCCATTTTGTGCCTTCTAATGAYAAGCTGCCCAACTCACAGTAGRYYGACTGTTTTACTGATAAGAAATAATAAACACCRGAGTCTGAACATGYACTACTGTCTCAAGTGCCTTCAATCCAGACCKAGAAAAACTGATAAGCAGTATCTTTCAGAAACCTCCACATCCAAGAGACATTTTTGCTTCTTGCTTCAAGCCACAAATCAGCTTGTGTTGTGCATCTGAGCTCTGTGCACCAGGCACATGCAGGATAAGGACACTCCTGCTGCTCAGCAGGCTGCTTGCTGATTTGTTTTCTTAATAATCAGAGCTTGCATTGCTCACAAAATTAGGAAACAATGAATCCTGCTGAAATCACCTCTCTGTCTGAATGCATGCTTTATCCAGAGCTGCTGAATCCCTAATCCTTACACAGAGTCCTTTCCAAACAACCAGACAATCAAATGCACTTCAGAAAATATTCTTTACCTTCCCTGTATGTTACAGAAAGCTGAGACAGTGTGTGCTTTGGTATTGAAGAGGCCTCCTGCAATTATATAGATAGATATAACATGAGACAATTGCCCCCACAGGAAGATGATGTTGCCATGGTAACCAAGAAAGGAAGTCAATTTGGCATTGGAGTTCCCATTTRCCTCAATTTCTGTATTAGCATTTGCTCGTGGCAGTTATGTTATTTAGAACCAACAAACTTTAATCAAAGTTATAAAATTTCTGGAAGCAGTGGGAGTTTGCTTACWTTATGGGAGAATGGTATTTCTCCATTCTAATAAGTAGACTTTAATATAATCATAAYATGGTTTGGCTTGATCTTTAAAGCTCCTCTAGACCAAGCATCCTGCCATGAGCAGGGGGAGATCAGAGGAAGGCAGCAGAGATCAAYTTGCTCAACACTGCCCAAACTGARYATGAYCACTTTCAATGATGGGGCATCCACAACTTCTCTGTAGCACCCATTTAAGTGTCTCACCAGCCTCGCTGTAGAAAAGTTTTTCCTTTTAGCCAATCTAAACCTACTCTCCCTTTGAAAAGTTGATGTCACATGACTTTCTGAAATGAAAAATGTCAAAATGTCATCTAAAATAAAAAAAAAAACCAAACAGAACCAAAAAACCAAAAAAACAATGCAAAGGAACAACTCTATGCAACTTATTTTATCTATTCTTACTGTAAACGAGCAGTTTTCCTACAACCAAACCTTTGGGTTTGGTTGTTTTTTTTTCCTAAATACTCCTGCTCCTGAATACTTCACATTTGCCCCTTACATTGTACACAATCCCTTATTCCGAAGCTCATGACCTAGTGGTGAGCTGAAGGAACTGCTGTTGATGCTGAGGCTGGAGAGATTTTAATTGGGGTKATTGATGCTGCAGAATGTGATTTACATTCAGGTAACAGCATCACRATGAAGTGTTCATGTTAGATGATGTGCAACTGCTGAACAGGAGATTCCAGCATGATGCACTCACCACAAAYCTCTCAGCTGGTTTGAATTCAGGTGTGGGATACTCCACAGCTGCTTTTAGTGTCTCGCCATGGAACCAGTGTCCAAAACCCCTGCCTCTTCCTGTGGGGGTGTCATGCTGGTAAAATAAAGAATTTTTTTTTTTAATCAAGAAATAGGATTTCTTGATTTTTTAATCAAGAAATAGAGTTAAAAGACAAAGCTTAGCCAAGTTATTTGGTGACCATCTGATTTTGATCAGCTGCTAGAGTAGCAGATCAATTGCAGAAGTCAGCCTTCTTTTGACTGCCTTCTTCTGATGACCTTCACATTATGTGACAGCAGAAAATTAAAGAACCTCCTCATGACTACAAGCCTTAGTGCATCTCCTCTTTAATTCATATTTTTCCAAGGAATGTTCTGCATCAGAAGAATTAAAAAAAAAAAAAAAGTAATTGGAGCAGAGGGCTGTACTCTGTGAAAGATATGTTARGACTGAATAAATGTCTCTATGCCATTCAAAAGTCAATGTTCTTATGCATCCAGACATAATGCTGGCCATCTCTGATGTGCAAGCTATTCCTTTGGACAAGCCACAAACAGATATAAAGAAATGCAAGATCCACTGGGAAATGATGAACTCAGAAGTGGCAGGGACACGCTGCAAGTCCGTGCTCAGAGGGGGGATCTAATTCACATTTCRACAGGCATTTGTCCATTAGTGTCAGAACACAGCAGAATGGAGCCTTGCTGCAGATMCCTCCAGACAGTGCTGGAGCTTTATTGTAATGAGCTGCAGTGACACACTCCCACTTCCAAACTCTTAGTGGCTCTGGAGTAACTTAATCCTTCATGCAAAAACACTGCTGTTTAATAAGATAGACATTAATTYCTGTATTATGGTTTAAAGAGGTCTTGAAATGTGACCTTAAATACAGATTATCACTGAAATATGAATATAAGCCATCCATAACATAAGCTTTGATAACTGTGTCTTGGTCTTTATATAAATATGGTGGGTGCCATGTAAAGTACTTACAAAGCCAGCAAAATGCAAAAAAGTGATAATCTTGCTTAGATTATCATAAGACAAGGAAGACAAAGATGAAACTGCAATGACCATATGTCATTGCAGTCATCAGGACTGCATTGAATGGCCTAATAAATTCTCTCCATCTCTAGATTATATGAACTCTCACATTTAGAAGTAGATGATACTTCAATGGTATTTTTAACAGCTATGCTTACAACAATTTGAATTTCCTGTGTTAGGAATAACTCACTTTTTTTATACAATTGAGAGGGGGGAAAAGTCCTTAAAGGAAAAACTGTTTATTTGTATCAGAGCTGGGTGTCTGTCTCTCCCCTGAGAGGTCAGCACACAGCCCCTTTGTTAAATGCTAACATTTTATACCCTGTGGCTGCTGTCCCCTTTCCATTGGATGGGTACTCAGGAACTTGCACTCTCTTCTGACCTCCTGCTCTTCTCTCCCACTTCCCTCTCATCCCCCTTCCCCCTCTGGTCACATCTTCAACCCTGCTTCTCTCCTGATTCCCAAAAACACTTAACAGGTGCAATGAACCCATTAAACAAAACACATAATCAACAACCAGTAGGAAAGAGAATTAACAATTTACCTTTTTATTTTTACTCCACAGTCTTTTTGGGCTGAAGCAAAATGTTATTTCTTTCCTCACACCTGTAGTAACTCTTGCAGTTTCTCTTTCCTCTTTCTCCCCCTTTTCCTCTATATCCTCCTTTTCTTGTACTTCTGCTTTAAAAGTGGATAACTAGTTAGAAGACAACAAAATGACAACAAAAACCCCTTACCACTGTCTGCTTGAATTGTCATCCATAATAAATACACATAATATTTTGTACTCAGCAATTACAGAAAGGGCTGTGATTGTTCCATCAGGAACCATTGGCAAATTGGCATAAAATAGCATTAATGAAGAAACAATTATATCTGAAGGTCTTTTATTGTTTGATTTCTACTATTATTGTCCCTTAAAAACTCTAATCACTGACACTGCACAAATACATTCACACAAAAGTGAACAACCATCTTATATTARACTTCAATCATTCTAAATGTTATAATTCATTCTTACTTTGTYGCAATAATGCAGGAAACAATTTGCRAAAGTGATCCTAACAGCAGCCAAAMTGTTCATGTTTCCATACCCACAACATTAAAGCATGAAGACCTGCAGTCTGTTTTTTCTTGGACCTTGACTGCATATCACTCCAAATACTTTCTCTTTATAAACACAAATTCACATTATTTTTTTAACAAGCTCACAAAGCAAGGCTGAATCTGAACACCTAACCCTGCTCAGCAGGGAGTATGGACAGAGTGGGAGCCCTGCTGTGCCCAGACAGAGCAAGGAGGAGTGAAATAGTCAGAAAAGGGAGAGAGAACAGAGATTATCAGCAGTCCTTAGATCCCACTCGATCCTGCTGTGTGGATGGTTCTGGAGCTGAGGCTGGGAAAGAACAAAGGAAGTTGTTCACCCCAGTAGGCTCTTTCCCTTTATTCAAATAAATTTGCAGGACTCCTCTGTTGGAATCTGAAATGCAAGGAACTCTCAGAACTTTGGGCCTCTAAGCCAAAACTTAGCATTAAACACAGGATTTGATCTGAGACCTTGGGAAAGGCTTCCAAACTAAGGTGCTAGAAGCAAGAATGTGGATTTATAGTTTAAAGCAGAGACACATTAAGGAAAGGAAAGTTTAGAGTTTTAGAGTTAAAGATATAGAAAAAATGAAAGTAGTTGCAGAGGTAAACAAGGAGTTCAGAATGCAGCACTGCAGGTTTGTGTGTCATAACATGATTGGCTAAGAAAGCTTACACTGTAACATAAATCAGTAAGATGAAATATTTAAGGATTGGGTCAAAAACATAAATATCCTTCTTAGCAGTGTTTTATTGGTCCATAACTCCTTAAAAGGTCTTTTAARTAAGGGTCTTGGGGCCTTCTGAACCATGCTGTAACAATGTGAGCCTAATTCACCCTTCCTGCCTACACAGAAGATAAGATAATAAACCACATCATTAAAAACAATTCAGAGGTCCTGTCTCTAATTCCCTCAAAATTCCCCACAATGAATTATCCCACTCCTCTGTCTCCTTRTTGGGCATAAACCTCTGGTGTTGTGAATAGTTTTCTGTACACAATGTTTGAGACACAAACATGCCTGGTCCTCCACCAAAGTCCCAGCTGTAMCCTAACAGACATGTTAAGGGTCATGTTATCACAAAAGAAATAAAAAAATTAATAAACTACCCAGCAGAACAGGTTAAATCATCAAATATCCAGGSAAATAGATCGACTATCAGGGAGCAAGGCTAGATATCAGGGAATCAGAAACACAAATATTGCCCATAAACTTCAGGAATTTTGGGTGAGCTTCCAAAGCATAAACGAGTGATGTGATAAAAGAGAAAACTTTCAGATCAAATAACACTCATGGATCAGGGCTAKAAGTTTAGAGACCATTTGGGCATTAAACACCTCTAAAACCCCAGAAAAATGGACAAATATGTAGCACTTGAGAATTTCATGTACTGGCATTCTAAGAGACTGAARATACCATGACTGCTGAAAGGAGCTTTAGAGAAAATGTCATGGTGGGAAAAATGTCTAGAAGAGAGTTACATAAATGTTGTGCCTGATTTTATTAGGCAGAAATGCATAAATTAGAAAAGAGAAGAAAGAAGCCAGGAAGACAGAATTTTAGTGCTGCTGTGAGCAGAAACCCATGTCTCAGAAATGTGTAGCAGATTATTCACTGGTTCAGTAACACTGGGTTTGATTAACTGAACCCAACCAAATTACAATTAGGGCAGAAAASTAGTGTTTCATATAGAGTATAATAATCTTCTTAAACAAGAATTACTGCTGAAGCTGCTCCCATTCTCAAATAAGCTAATAAATAAAAAGAGGGCTGATGGTAGTACAGATTTAATTTTAACAAGTGGACAGTGTGTAGGAAAACTGCTCGTTTACTGTAAGAATAGATAAAATAAGTTGCATAGAGTTGTTCCTTTGCATTGTTTTTTGGTTTTTTTTGTTCTGTTTTTTTTTTTTTTTTTTTTTTAAATTTTAGATGACATTTTGACATTTTTCATTTCAGAAAGTCAGCCTTTGAGAGTTTCAGGGAATAAGTTGATGAAGGAAACGAAGGAGCTTAAAGTTATATAGGATTTTTCATTTCCAGATATATATTACTTCTTTAATCTCATACCATGTACAAGAGGGAAAACAATACAAGAGAGGACTCTGAATGTGAGGAGATGAGTAACTCCTCCTGTAATCTTGTTAGGGGTAAACACCAGGCAGTGATAAAATAAATGGCTGAAGGAAGATCTGCCTTAAAATCAAGAAGAGAAAGAGAATTTGTACATTGCTTCAATCAAGAMAAACTAGTCTTTGAAAAAAAGATGTTAAAACAGACCTTAAAAATCAAGAAGAGAAAGAGAATTTGTGCATTGCTTCAATCAAGAGAAACTAGTCTTTGAAAAAAAAGATGTTAAAAAAGATGGGGAAAGATTTTGTGGTCATATAAATTAAAACAAATAAGGAAGAAAGGGAGATGATCTGCTCTAGAGGTATTTGACAATGAAGTTACCCTTTAAAAGAAAAGGCTCCAAAATCAATACCATGCTTTAATTTTCACTAAGGAAGAGGTAGTGGGGATGAGACTGTGGTACTGACTCTGACTGGAATATCAGTCAAAGGTCTCAGTGCATTTAATTAAGGTAACACAATCCCCAAACTCTGAAAGAATTGATATYTGAAAATATGTTCTCATAACAAGGAATTTAAAAATGAAGTATTTCAGGGCAGCTGATAAACCATTATCCTGTCCTGTGTTTACTTAGTGTTGTAAAAACTCCTTGATGAGCTTAAAACATGAATCATCATTGTTTTCCAGAATAATTATATAAGAGAAATATGCAAGGGTYTTAAGGAGAAGATGTTCATAAAAAAGTGATCTAATTGGAAAGATAGGTTTTCATAGGAACATACCAATGGTGTACTGATCTCTTTTAAAATATTTTCCCTTTTTTCTTGGTRCTAAAAAATTACAAACAGATTGTAGCGATTGATACACTATCCCCAAAAATATGATGCTACTAATAATGCATACATTCCTTYAAAGTTCTGCAAAAATCATCCTGCACTAAATAACCATTGAGACCAAGATTTAAAAAACCCATGAAATAAATTCTTTACACAGACAGGTATCACAATTGCAAAACAGAAAAACATTCCTTTGGCTTGTTTCTTTGAATTATTGTATGACCAGACCAAGCCATTTTATCAGTGTACAGTTRATAGACTTATGTTACCAATTTGTTTTTTATAAACATTTAATCTCAATTCCCACAAAACTCAATGCTTCTCTTTAATCAAGCTATTCAGTCCTGAATTCCCCTGCAATTATGGAAATCCCCCCTGTGTCTTGGTTTGCTTCACCAAAAATAAATCATTAATGAAAAGGAGCACTGGATTTCCAACAGTTGCTACCACTGGATTGTATTCCTTTCTCTAATAGAAAAATYCCTCTGGACCATTTGCCACTTTATGTCTTTGATTATAAATGCCTACGTTTTGTCACCATAAGACCTTACCCAGGGCTGTGAAAATTCTATATGAAATCAATCTGACTCCTAAATTATCACGAAAATCAAACACAGCCCCATTAAACTGGAGGGAAAAAAGAAATCATCCACTGAAAAAGAACCACACAAACCCAAAGCAGCARGATGCCTGGTTCAAAACACACGGGGTTCCAATTTCAGAACACACTGCTGCAGGAGTCCCTGGTGCCTTGTTCTCTTCTGCASGGTTTCAAATTAGAATTAGTAATTAGAATTGGCAAAATTAAAGGCAATAGGCKAAAAATGGACTGCTTGGTAATGGAATTTTTACAGTAAGCTTACAGCATTTACATACATCTATAGAGATTTTCCTAATTTTCAAAACTTCCTTTTAAAAATGCCACAAGATACTTAGGTTTTCAAGGAATATTTGAAGGAATATAAGAAGGTTTTTAAGTAATATTTGTGATAGCCTTCAAAACACAGCACTCACCCATTTTTGAACATTAAATTTGTCATGCATAGAACTTTGCTGCAAGATTTATTTATTTGTGAAGAATAAACCTACAGGTTTTATGCTGTCAACATAAGTTGGTGGTCAGATCAGCAGATGTCATTCCCTTGCAGAGTATCGCCAAAATAGTTTCTGAGGACCAAAATATGTTGCCCTTGTAATGCATTTTACCTCTCTCCAGAGAGCCAGATTTTATTCTCCTCAGAAAGATGCTAAATAATTTYCTTTATTTGTTTGTCCTCCTATGGAAGAGCTTTACCATGTTATATGAATAAATAGTTACTCATTATTTTTCCCCTTGACAGCCCATTTATACAATGTGTAACCRACACCACATCCACTGGATCAGAGAGCTGTTGTTGATCTCAGCTGGACTAAAAGGAAACTCACAACCCAATAATTTGTCTTGGCCTAATGCTTAAGCCACTGTGCTTTTGGACAYCTTGTTTTGCAGAAATGTTCTTCACCTGTCACTGCTGGGATATTAAATAAAAGAGATATAAACCTGTCTACTGATTCAAGAGTTGCAGAAGACTGGAGAAGAGGAGGTTTAGGGAGGTTTAGCCATCATTTTCTTGGGAACTGTCAGGGCATTGCTGTGCTCCTGAAAGGTTGTGAGTGACAGCCTTTGCATCACTTGATTATTTTATTTCTCTCCTCTTCCACTTCTCCTTCACTTACCAAACAGTTTGTATCTTGATCCAGCAGTTTTGTCTATTTCAAATGGAACTGCAGAAGTCATTCTGGGCACAAGAACTGTTAAAACTCTGTGTATCTAGCTGTTGATGACACTCTAATATACAAAGTGTGCATGTAAAACTAGAGTATAATGAAATGCAATGTCAAAACTTATGACTGGTATTGAGAACTGAAAAAGATGTAAAGCTCCTTAAAGTTTCCTTCTAACTGTAATATTCCAACTCTCTTCATAGAATTATTCCACATTGGAAGGAGGTTATCTCACAAGTTCAAAAATTCATTTTATCTGTCAAGAGTCAGAAAAGACTGGTTTGTTATTCCATTGTCACATTTGCAGTCATCCAAGCTATCTGCACTTCTGGCACACAATTCAGCATATTACAAGCTCCTTATCATTGTTTTCCTTCAGATTTTATTWTCTGCCATAAATACCAGCTGCTAAGTCATTTTATATAGTCTGTTGATGAGCAGCTCAACACAGAGACAAATTCAATGGAATATTTTCGTGTCTCTCTGGAGCTCATAACCCAGAGCTGTGATGCTGAGTGAACATGAGCATCACACCCAAATATTGGCTGGCACTGGAGTGAGAGGTAACTGAGTGGGGAGAGGAGCTAAAGGGGTGTTTTCAAAGCTTTGCTGCTCAGAGGTGCTGCCAGCCACTGCCTGTCCCTCAAGGAGATGAACTTTCTGTCAGAAAAGTTTCTGACAAGTGATTTTCTCCCAGCAGAGATTCTCTGCTCACTTCTCTGTTCACTCAACACCTTATCATTTCAAGTCCRAGTGGCAGAGAGATAAAATGTCTTTTTGACATCATTTGGCCCTAAAGTTATCTCAAACTACTGTTACTGTTTTATCTGTTGAAGTTAAGGAAGGTAGAGAATGYAGGAGTTTTCTATAAACAGGGACTGAATAACTTCATGTTGTTATTTACACCAGAAAATAAAGTTGCCTTTTRAAGACTTGATTGCTTACTGCAGCTATAATTCGATACAAACTATTAACTACAACATCAATTTCTAGTTTAACCACATGTTACCAATGGATTGCCTAATTATGGGGAGATTAAGTGGCTGGCAAAGCAAACTTTATGGAGAAGCTGCTGCCCCTAGTAGAAGTTTTATGCTATTTTGTGTTTCTACTTGACACAGGAATTCTGAGATTTAACATAATATTAGATATGTCAGTGTTTAGTGGTTTTTAACTTCCTTTTTTCATGTGTGAGTGGAAAGATATTTTGTTGCAAGCATGTCTTATAAAGGAAATGTAAATGAATAAAACATAAAAGTAAATAAAAATCCATGACATGAACTTGGTARGTGTCTACTTCATGAATATTGATTTGCACATTTATTTTTTAATCTGTCAGATTAAATCATTAATAAAGCTGAAGCCCCAACATGAACTCTATTAAGGGTGATCTAACCACACAAGTACTTTGTAGGGAAATACTTTTCTTTTTCAGAGATATGTGGAAATGCTGGTTATTCTGGCAGTACAGTCTTGGCTTTCTCTGGCAAAGTGGAATGGAATTATGTGCAGAAAATCCTATTGTTACAACTGAGGGGCATTATTCCCTTTAGTTTGGGTAGCATATCTTCAATAATGGATGYTGATGTTTTCAGTGCACTGTTCCTTATGATGCATCTGAATTCTTAAAAAGAGGAAGAAAAAAGGTACTTGTGGAAATTAGCTAGTGAATAATTAGGCTGCACTAAGCTGTATTTTGCCCTCATTATCCTGCATTTAGCCTATTGGAAGAACTTTGCCCTAGTTMGTTTCACAGGATCTTTCAAGAGATATTTAATTAAAAACGACTCATCTCCATCAGTGACAAGTCTTCTCAGCTTTTAATTGAAATGTCATGCCAAGCCAGCTTTGGTTGAGGCAGGTTCAAGACCTGATAATGGAAGACCTCAGCTGGCATTAAAAATCCTTGTTTCTGGCTTTTTCTGTTACTTTCTCATTCTCCASTCCACAGCACTATGTCTTGGTTTGTGCCGGTTAATATTTCTAAATTTCTGCCCTGATTTCCAGCTGTGCAGAAGGGAGGGCTCTGTGGGTACCACTCCATCCTCTCTGGTAACTGCTCTTTCTAGCCACAGTCACAACTGGAAAGCAAAATTTGCAGGARCCTCAGCAGACAGATGCTCTCTAAAAACCAATGTAATAAACTATAAAACCCAATGGAGCTTTTTAAAAGTAAAACTTAGCAATTTTATTTTTCTTTTAATTGAGATAAAGCATWAATTCTAGTAGAGGCAACCAGCTTTTACTTTTAATTACCTTTCTGAGGAGATAKAATGTATAATATATATATAAAATATATAATATATGTAAAAAATATATATAAAATATAATATAAAAATATAATATATATAATGTATAATATATAAATATAGTATATAAAACATGTTTTATATAATATATAAAATAATATATATTTTATATAATATATAAAATATATAATATAAAATATATAAAATATATAAATATATGAAATATATAAATATATAAAATATATAAAATATATAAAATATATAAAATATATAAAATATATAAAATATATAAAATATATTAGTTTTTATTTTTATATTGTCCATTTATTATTAAAACTAAAGTGTTCTAAAGTAACTTCATAATACT
The DNA here is from genome assembly GCA_002167245.1 of Sporophila hypoxantha. Classification (NCBI taxonomy): domain Eukaryota; kingdom Metazoa; phylum Chordata; class Aves; order Passeriformes; family Thraupidae; genus Sporophila; species Sporophila hypoxantha. The sequence continues at coordinate 2,041,657 of NDFG01000154.1, forward strand.
AAATAATATCTCCGTTCATCTATTTAACCCCAAAATAAGTTTTATGCCTTTAAAACTAATTCTGAAAACAAAAAAAAAAAATCTAGATACTACACAACTATATATTAACAATCTACAAATATATGAAAAAGGTAAAAATCTTTAGGCATCAACAGCAGAGCTTTACTCACAAGGTAAAATAATTTCAGAGCTATTTCCCAATACCAGAACATTTATCTCTATGAGCAGGACAACAGTCCAAGTTCCAGAGCACCATCATGACCTTGGAGTTTAGATTTTTTTTTTCCCTACAATACTCCGATATTTGATTGTTTCAATCCTTCTTGAAAAAAATAAAGGAAAACAAAAAAAAAAAAACAAAAACCAAAAAACAAAAAAAACCCAACCAACCAACCAAAAAAAAAAAACCAAAAAACACACCAAAAAAACCCCAAAAAACAAAACAAAAAAAACCCCAAAAAAACCCAAACAAACAAACAAACAAACAAAAAAAAAAACCAAAAAAACCCCCTCACATCCCTACTGGATCAGAAGAGTTTTCAGCTCAGAGTAGTGAATAATTTGGCTTTGGTTTTTCTTGACTTGGGATAACAGAATCATTAAATTTGGAAAAGACCTTTAAGACCATCATCAAGTCCAGCACCACCATCATGTTCACCAAGAAACCACGTCCTCAAGTGCCACAAAACCACATTTTTTGAACTCTTTCAGGGATGGTGACTGGAATATTTCCAGTCACATGCTGATCACAGCAATATCATATCAGTAAGATGTGATAGTTTCAAGGTTTGAAGTCTCCATTAAACATCAGATTAACAAAGAAATGGATTTATTTGGACAGCTTGCATAGGAGGTTTTAAAGTGGAATTCTGAATAAATAGAGTTGTTTCAATTAAAAATACCAGTCCTTAGTTAAAGCAAAGACAAAACCAAGMAATTTAATCTATTTTCTCATTTTTATTTAAGACAATCATACATAACTAACTGCCTCTTTTTTTGTTAAGAAATAAATTGACTTTAAATCAGGGGATGTATTCTTTTATACTGCCTTCAACAGAGACAATTGTTTTACAGAAACAAGGTAGTTTATCCTCTTGAAGGACTTTATGGAGTCTGTCTGCATAGAGTATATTAAAAACTTAATCTAATTAGCTGAATGAATTCAAAATACACAGAAGAGTTAAACTGAGATTAGGACATAGCTGTGTTATAAATTATACAGCTATGAATAGGAGATGATCCCTGAAAAAAAGGCTAATGTAAAAAACAATATTAAGAAAGAYATCAGAGGTATAGGAGGGGGAATCCCCACTGTTAAAAACATGCTAGCAACAATTGGATCTAAGAAATTGATTTTCCACGTAAGTGTACTGACAGGTCAAGTTCCTGTTCCTTTTAWTTTTTAGATTTATAGAGTATTTGGGGTTTGGTTTGGTTCTGGAGCATTGCTAAGTAAAGCTGCTCCAAAGGAAAAAAAATATAGTGCAGAAGAAAGGCTGACACTAAAGTCTAGTTAGAAGAGTTACTTTTAAGAGGGAATTTCAAGATCTCTGCACCCAGAGTAAATAAAGTGGAGAAGAATTCTCCAGGAGTGATGCAGGAGGAGTGGAATAGCCMGGGATACTCGTGGACACAGAGTGACAGATAATGAGTTTGAGTATTTCTGGCTCTCATCCATCAGGTCCATAAATATAATAGCCAAAGCTTTAAAGCAGATTGACTGCTTGTCAAATAATCTAGGAAAGAATTGGTAATGATGCATACATCTGAATTCTGGATGAATTCAGCTTTTACAGTGCTGCTACCTCAGTATCTAAAGACCAGGAGGAGTGGAAYTGAGGTCCTGAGGTATTTGCTGGGTCCCCAGGATGAAGGAGGAATTGAGAATCTGACTCCARGTTCTCAGAAYGCTAATTMCTTATTTTATGTACTTCTATTATATRAKAGAATYCTATACTAAAACTATACTGAAGAATAGAGAAAGGATACAGACAGAAGGTTACAAAGAATGAAAATGKAAACTCGTGACTGCTTCCAGAGTCCTGACACAGCCTGACCAMGATTGGTCKTTAAGTCAAAACAATTCACATGAAACCAATCAAACAACCACCTGTTGGATAAASAATCTCCAATCACATTCCAAAGCATCAAAAACCAGGAGAAGCAATCAGATAATTATTGTTTTCATTTTTCTCTTAATCTTCCCAGCTTCCCAYGAGAAGAAATCCMTGTGAAGAGATTTTTCTAGTGACAAGGTCCTTCTCACTCTATAAGGATAGTCTGTGTCTCACTACTGTGAGGGAATTTTCTTGAACAAAACATCATCTGTGCATGAATTTAAGCTCTGAGATTCCACTTTCTCCCTTCCAAACATGTCAGACTTCACTGGGCTTAACAATGAATCAGACTTTGAAATCTGACATCATAGATTTCCCCATCATTGCCTTTCAACCTCACTGTAATCTCTCTCATTTGAAGTATTGAACAGGAAGAGTTCTAACACATCAGGTAGCTAATTTTTGAGTCAGAGGTGGTTGTCTTATTATTTTTATTCTAGCTGAGGTCCAGAGCTATATTACTGTCATTTTTTACATTGATTCCAATGGATTTAAGTGCAACACTTGAGATATAACTAAAGATATAACTGCCTGTTTCACTCCATGATGGAAGCAAACTTTTCTATCTCAACAATGCTGTTTACAGCCTGACAGGATAAACTGTGAATTACCAGTTTCTGAACCTCCTTTTTAAAATAAACCAAAAATCTTTCTAATCTGAGAGGCCTGTGTTYTAGTCCCTGACAATACATCCAATTATTGAATGTTTTTCTTGTCTAAAATATAATGTCTGACAAAAAAATTATAGTATTTTCTTCATTTTGATTGTGTTTTCATTCATATTTTAAATACTGCTTTTTGTGAYGCTATCTGAAATTAATATCATATCTACAGCATTTGAAATTGTAACAAATTCCACACATGCCTGCTGAATCCACTTTGCAATTAAGATATTTCCTGGCTGGTTTTGCTCATSCCCTCTTAGCAGACAAACTAACAAGGCAAGAAAGAAGTGTTTTATAATACTCACATGTGTCTGTAAACSTGACCAGATATTTTACAACTACACTTAATGTCTCCTGAAGAAATGCAACCCTTGTGTAAAATAATATTTTCTGTATTASTCCTTACCTTAGGATCCCAAAGTGCTTTTGGGGTGGTCTGACCCTGCCTGGAGGCCAGATGCCCAGCTAAGCTGCTCCATCACTCCCCTCCATAACTGGACCAGATAGAGAAAACATTACAAAAACAAAACATAAAACAAAACAACAACAACAAAAAAACAAACAAAAAAAAAAAAAAAAGAAAAAAAAGAAAAATGCAAAGGAAAAGAAAAGAAAGAGAAAAAGAAATGTGGCAGCAGTTCTCTGGCCACAGAGAAAAACACCACTTTCCCCAACATCATTCTGGGAAAGGCTGTGAGGAGATCAGAGAAGAGAATGAGAAACAATTCTTATCTTAACCTGCTACACCTGGTGTTGGGAACATGTGGAATGTGTTATGGGGATTTGTTTACCAAAGGGTGGTTTCTTAATCAGCCAATGGTGATGGTGTTTTAATTAAAGGACCAATCAAGTCCACCTGTAGTGAACTAGGGTATAAAAAGAATGGGTTTCTTAATAAAATATGATCAGCCTTCTGTCTGATCGTGTCCTGAGAGTCTATGTCAGTTATTATCCAGTCCTGGCCCATTGAGATAACAAAGAGAAAGAGAAAAATTAAGGCTGCCTTTACATAATTGGAAGAAGCCATGTATTGGCAGCCCTGGTTTTCACGGGCCTGGAAGTCCTTAAGGACTTAAATTTCAAAGATACCACTGTGGTGGTGGCCACAAGAAATTCAGGACATTTATGGAGTGCGTTGATGCAACTTCCTGACACCAGTGGTCAAGGAAACAATGAGTGAAAGCGCTTTGGTGAATCTTATAATTAAGGAAGGAATGTTTGGGATGTGAAGCTTCGTGATAGTTTTGCCTGGGCTGGCCATGACAATTGGGATATTGAGAGTAGGAAAGTGAGAAAAAGTCACAGCCCTGGCTATAAGGATAATAGCATTTGGCTTCTGAGTGGCTTAAAAGATGGAGAAAATAAGTCTGTAAATATTTTCCAAGCATAAGGTACAGAAGAAGGTGATAGGAAGTAGCCAGCATGGATTTATGAGAATCATGTCTGACCAAAATGTTTCCTTTCAGCAATAATTTTGTRTTCTACCTGGGGAGACCAGGAATTTAAGAAATAGCTTAACTTGAACATGAACAACTGGTGTCAACAAGATTTCCACAAGTCAGTTTTTCCCCCAAACAATGGGGGAAAAAAATTGAAAGATTTTAAGCTGGAAAGACTAAGTCTGTTATCACTATAAATGTAGAATTTACATTTTAAGTAATTTACATTTTAAGAGATTAAATTATACAGGTGTTTCCAATTCTGCCAATTTCACTGTCCAGGCCTTAATATGTAGAGTGGTTTTATCCACTAAATCCTAAATATACTTATACACCTTGGTAGACCTTTTAGTTACAAGACACATCCATTCACATGGCAACAAAAGCACACAAGATGGCAGTAGGCACCTGCAAAGCTACAGAATTGTAATGACTTTCAGATTTTAAWAAATTCACAGGAARTTAAATGCAATTTCTAAAAAAAKCCCAAAAAAACAACAACCAAACCCCCCAAAAAACCATACCCTAAAAAGGAAAAAAGATAAGAGCTGGACCCATGCTGGCTTTTACCACAGGCAATGCAGGGCATTCTAATTTGCTAATATTGTCTGAATTTTTTTCAGTGATGAATTTGAAGATTTATCTGTATCAAATTGTTATGTTGGCTACATAAGCCAACATATAAGATCTCTTATCCAAAGGCTCAAGTGTATTAGGAAACTGCTTGGTTTTCAGTTTTATCTTGGACCCACTAAGGTTTTTAAACTTCTAAAAAAACATACATATGACAGGTTTCTACTGGAATTCTCAATGTGCATCCTTGCACTTCAGAAAAGTGTATAAGATATTCTTCTGCAGTTTCAGAAGCATAAATACCTCTTCAGGCCTTTAAAAATATTTTTATTGTTATTTAAACAAAATTGTGAAAGAAATGAAAATACCATGTGTGCTTCCGTTACTGGGCGTATACTGGGGTGTTTTGTTTGTAAAGATATGTGTTGGAAAGAATGTATTTTGGAAAGGATGTATTAAGAAAATGCTAAATTAAGTCATTCTAATACCTGTTTGGCAGATTTAAGTGGTATTAAATTCAGGTATGTGAATATTATTTCTTTCACTGAATATTATTTCTTTCAGAAGCATAAATACCTCTTCAGGCCTTTAAAAATATTTTTATTGTTATTTAAACAAAATTGTGAAAGAAATGAAAATACCATGTGTGCTTCCATTACTGGGCTTATACTGGGGTGTTTTGTTTGTTTCTTAAATTATTGGTAAAGATACATGTTGGAAAGGATGTATTAAGAAAATGCTAAATTAAGTCATTCTAATACCTGTTTGGCAGATTTAAGTGGTATTAAATTCAGGTATGTGAATATTATTTCTTTCACTGACAAATGCATATTCCAGCAAACATCCCACATGCAGTCCAGTAGRTGTTAAATTGCTGCCACTTGATTGATACAAATGCTCTTTGTGCTTCTGAACCTTCAGTGATACAATGATGAATATATGTGTTTTGCTGTGTAAAATAAGGTTTTAAAAAACCCCAATAAAAATTGGAAGACTCTCTTTATTAGAAGTAATTGCTTTAGACAGTAAGAGTAGTCTATTTCCCTTTATAGAGGTGGTTAATGCAGCTTAGGACCTGACAGTGTGCTGGCTGTAATTCTTGCACTTGGTGAAGAGTAGAGAAGAAAGAGGAACTCTGCTTTGTGTTTTAAAGATTTTACCTCAACATCTCTSCAATTAGAAGGTGCCATTCCCACAGTATCTGGGGGGCTGACTTCCTCAGGGGAGCCTAKACCCTTGGAGAATGATCTGCTTGGCAAATGGCTTTGCTCCATCTAATGTTTAAAGTTGGGATTGAACAGTTTTAAAATTGAAATAGACCATTTTGCTATTGAAACTTATATTTTACACAAAAGAATGAAGGGTTGCACATGAGTGTATGCACAYAGTAATTCAATCCAATATCAAATTGATCAGGCTGTACACTGTGGACAGGCCACTGCTCATTTGGGGAGCCCAGAATCCTCTGCCCATCACATGGGAAATTAAAGTCATTAATATGCTTTACATTTTGGCCAGCCCTTCAGTGCCAGCAGTTGGATCAGATGATTATTTTAGCTGCCTTCCAGCTGAACTAGTCTGTTCTATTCCTCCCTGTTATGAACTGATTTAAACACACAAGACCAAAGGAAACTAAACCTCAGRGAATAAAATGGATTGAACCCAGAATGGATTGAAAGATACCCAAAAAACATGATTGAAATCAAATGAGGTTAGGTGTTGGTGTAAAAAAAAACTTGATATATTTTACTTAATAGTAAAAGAGGGAAAGAGGAGGGAAGGAAGGGAGGGGGGGATGGAAGGAAAGAAGGAAGGAAAGAAAGGAAAGAAAGGAAAGAAAGGAAAGAAAGGAAAGAAAGGAAAGAAAGGAAAGAAAGGAAAGAAAGGAAAGGAAAGAAACTCTCACTGCTGACAGTCATTCATGGCCAGAGGTACAAGGGCCAGGCTAAACAAACAGGTGGGGGTATAGACTAATCTCTGAAACTTTGGTGGATGCTAAATAAGAATTCCTGATGTTGAGAGAGAATTGTTAATCTCAATATCAGAATGATACATCTACAATTGACAAAATCGGATCAAATGGATCACAGGGAGTTCTCCAGGATCAATTCAGTAATTTTCAGAACAAAATTTTCTTTCAGAAAACATAAAAATATTGTAAACAGAAAAAAAAAAAATAAACACAATAAGAGATTGATGTTTGATGTTTAGACCTTGATACACTCCATGGGAAAGGCTGACCTCAGGTGGGAAGCACAGCCTCTGGGCTGGCCTAGTGGCCAGGGCTCAGACACACTGAGGAGAAAAGTAAAACTTTTCTGTTCCCCTGGGACTGGAAGGGAGGGGCTGACCTTGACTGCTGTGAATATGTCCTTTCCTGAACTTTGCATCAATTAGAAAGAAACCTGCCACCAATAATCTCATTTCCTATCAACGCAATATTGTTTAGCCTTCTTACCTTCACTGACCAAAGGATGCACAAATAACATTGTTTTAGTTTTATAATAAGCAAACAGCTACAGGGAAAGTCACCTTAAAATGCAAAGAAATGTAAATAAACTGAAAGGCACAAGGTGCACTGATTTTTCTCCATAATGGGATGGATTGGTCATTTGAAAGGGCACTTTTCCATGAATCCACAAGTAACTTTTGTTGCATGGCTACTGAGATAACTAATCTGTCATACCATTTGCTGCTCTCCTGGGAACTGTGGTTGGCTGTGCCAGCTGCAGAGTTCACAGAAATCCTCAACAACTTCCTTCTCCCACACTGAGAACCATAGCTGCTGCTGTAGATGTATTTTAAAATGTCTTAATTTTAATAATATTTTAATGCTAAATTAATTTTGCAATTCTGTACTCATCAATGTAAACATTATTAAACTATTTTTTTCTATTAGCAATGTCAGCAATGTGAGTAACTGGGAATTTTTTAACCTTGGTATTTCGTTATCTTTCTTTGCTTGTTTGAAATGATACAAATTAAGGTGAACACTGTTAAAAAAGGTGACCATGCATGTGAAATMGGCTATTCTGCTAGCACTGGCTATGCACTTTTATCTAGAAAGTAGGTTTGGGCAGAGTATTYMCTATTCACAGTTCTTATTGCCCTASCAATGGATTTCAGCTGTTTCCAGGAACCAAAGCTAAGGAAAAATAATAAAAAATAAACAATCCAAGGTAAACTAAAAAAAATTAAAATAAATCGGCATTAGAAATAGAGATTTCATTGAGTTTAAAGAATAAAGAAACACAGGGGAGTTATGCTGATACAATAACAATATTAAAATATTGYGGCAGCCACAGCTTCTCTGGGCACCCTGTGCCAGGGCCTGCCCGCCCTCCCAGGGAGGAATTGTGTCCCAGTATCCATCCATCCCTGCCCTCTGGCAGGGGGAAGCCATTCCCCTTTGTCCTATTGCTCCATCCCTTGTCCCAGGTCCCTCTCCATGGCTCCTGTTGSRRCRT
>NDFG01000154.1:2049956-2088561 GCA_002167245.1 Sporophila hypoxantha
GYWTRTTTCTCCTGAGAAGCTGAGAGGCCTCAGAGATGAAATGTAAACAATGGTTATCTGCTGCTGTGGAATGCAACAGGTGCATCTMTGATTMGTCTCATGTGGTTGTTTRTAATTKATGGCCAATCACAGRCCYGCTGMCTCGGACTSTSTYGTCAGTCAKAAGATTTTATTATCATTCCATTCCTTTCCTTGCTAGSCTTCTGGTGTCTCCTTTCTTCTATTCTTTTAGWATKGTTTTAGTATATAATTTTCTTTTAACATAATATATATCATAAACTAATAAATCAGCCTTCTGAAACATGGAGTCAAGATTCTTGTCTCTTCCCTCACCCTGGGACCCCTGAGAACACCACCACACCTTCAGGCACTGCAAGGTCACACTGAGCTCACCCCAAAGTTCCTCCTCTCCAGGTGAACAATCCCAGCTGTGCCAGCCTTTCCTCCCAGCAGAGCTGCTCCATCCCCCTGCCCATCCTGGTGCCTCCCCTGGGCTCTCCCAGCAGCTCCAGCTCCTCCCTGCACTGGGGCAGCTCTGCAGGTGGGAAATCACCTGAGCTCAGGGGTGGAATAGCTAATTCTAATGGGAAGTCCAAAAAAAGAGATAAAYTGAAAAACTGAGCAGGCTAACTGGTTATTTTCACTGGTAGCAAAGAGATTAAAAATATAAGCTGGAAACCAGCAGAGAATGTGGCCTGTGTAAGCAAAGGAAGGAGAAAGAAGCCAAAGTAAAAGTTTAAATTTCAGGGTTTAAACCCAAGCTCAGGACTGCAAGGAGCTGAAGCTCTGAACACATCACACCAACAATTGTGCTTTAATGAAAACTGTAATTAAAGATGATACAATTTCTAAAGAATTCCATYCACTTAAATATTTCTTTGAAGTTATTCAGTTTGTATCTCTGTAGTTCTGAGGGGTGTGGTTTTTAGGCATTTACAATAACCATTAGGAGTTGTTGAACTTGTTCATGTACTCATTGTAGACAACTCTATTCTTTTTTCAGAGCCTTTATGAGAGCAATTTTAAGTTCTTATTTTTGCTGCATACTGAATTTTGAATATAGTTCAAATTAATCAGTTRGATTTTATAGAATCTGCTAGATTTTCCATTTTTCAGGGACATATTTTATAGAATCTGCTAGATTTTCCATTTTTCAGGGACATATTTTAGTATACTAAAATGAAGTTAACCCAAAGATTAAAGCCAGCAGGCTGGAAGTAAAAATCTCTGAATTTGTATCCTGCTGTGCAATAAATTATTTGGTCACACATAAATACTTTTTCTCTTTTCTTGTATAGAAAAACATTTTTTTTTTCTTTTTCTCCATGCTACTGGTTTGAGATAAATGGGCAGGCAGAACTATAAATAAATACTTTATAAACATCAAAAATTTAAAAACTATATATTCTATATTGGAATTKTACTTTAACAGTACTGGGATACAATAATCTGTCAGTGAATTGGAGGAAGGGATCACTRTCTACTGTGTATTTTATTCAGTAGAGTTCCTACTACTAAATTTTTAACTGAAAACAAATTGGGTCATTTACCCTGTAAATGTAGCTCCTGGTCTTGCTTGGTGTTGTCTTTTTGTCAAATTTTAAACTGATCTTCTATTCCTACTTAAAATTGGAAGATATTGAAAGGCTGCCATCTAAATCAAACATCTCTGCAATTAAACTGAAGTATGTTTGTGTTATGAGATTGCCTTAAATAGCAATAGTGAGCTTAATACCATGCTTAAAAAGAAAACTGAGCTATTTTTTAATAAGTAAAACTGAATTGGATTTTGGAGGACCCTGGCTCATTTTAAAATCTGTGGGAATACTTTGAGAACACTCTTACAATTAAACACAGAAAAGAAAAATTGTGCTCTCTATCTAAAATTTAGAGAAGGAAACAGAACTGAAAGAGTGATGGTTTTAAAAAATGGTTGAAAGACAACTAGCTAAGCAAAAAAAAAAAAAAGGAAAAAAGCCTTAAAAATATCAGGGAGGACAATTTGTACCTTGCAAAAATCAGTGTGTGGGAGGTGATACATTAAAGTTAATATAAGAAATATTAAGTATGACAACAGATGGGCTYGTTATAGAAATAAACAACAAAAGTATATTTTTGGCAAAATTACTTGAAAAAGGTYAGAAGACGAGTGACTTTTACGAAGGTTAAAAAATGCTAAACAAAAATTGTCCATGATTTATAGAAAGTGCACTGTTGTTACTGCAATGAATRAAGTAATTTGGCTAGAACCAGCATTAATTTATTGTCCTAAAACAAAATCCTCATTAGGCCCAAACAAGCTGTTTGATTGCCAGAGTAAACATGCCTACAGATTAAATTGCAGAATTTTACCATTACTTCATCTTACTCTGGATCATGTCACAGAGGTATTTATGGAACCTATGTCATTCTTCCAAGGCTGTGGTGCCTGACTTGTCACAGAATATGTTTTGCCTTCCAGAATACCCCTGAGAACACAGGTACAGAGTGCAGTTTGGGTGTGCAAACTCCACAGGTGTGCATGTCAGAATATWTTATTTGATGATACACAGAAAGCTGCCAAAGGCTGGTGTGGGACTGGAATTTCCCTGGAAACCCCAACAGGCAGACCCAAAAAGACTATCAAGAGCTCCTGTAAAAAATCTGTCTCATGAGATGACCTTAAAGACATCAACAGTTTCCTCTAAGTGTTCCAGTCTGCTCCAAAATCCACCCATCCTTCCCACCAGAATGCTTTCTCCAAAGTCCAAATGTCTTCATTTCTTGATCCAGTTTAAGTGCTCTGATTCTGGAACTATCCAGTGTGGGGATGGGTATTTTGCCTATTTCTAACAGATATTTTATCAGCATTTTACCTACTTCACATGATCTCTGTAAGGCTATTCAGGCCTAAATCTTCCTCCTTAAAACATATTTCTTGTGCCTGTAATTATTCTCACTGCTCTCCTCAGAACCCTCTTCAAAGTATTGCATTGCTGTTCAACCTATTTTTTTATTATCTCAGATAAAGTCCACCAGTTCCACATAATTTCAAAACAGCTAAAGTCAAGATCCACTAATATTTCTTTGCCTGTTGCAAACATCCTTTCTATTCTAACAAAAAACTCTTACAACTGTCTTTTAAATATCTATCAGGAGTCTTTTAGTTTGGGTGATACAGACTGAGACAGAGAAGGGTTAGAAAACCTCCRAAGGTCCTTTCCAGATTGTTTTATCAAGATACCAACAGTCATCATAACCTTTTATTTCTGATTCATAGGATTGCTAACACATATTTTATTCTTTTTGACTCATAAGGAATTTCCTTTGTTAAAAGAAAAATCAGGGTTTTTCTCTGAATAGCTACAGGAAAAATTAATTGCAACCTTTATTTTCCCTGATAGGTTGCACTCTGGATGGGACAGGTGGGGCAGGAGGGGAGCTGCAAAGTGGAAACAGATTCTCCATGTTTTAATTAAGACTCTCCACCTCTTGTTCCACTGTTTAGAACCAGAATAATGTTTTAAGGTTCAAATTCTTTTCTCATTATACCTTACAAACTACAACAGAATGTGTTAAACTATTGCTCTTTTTACTTGGCACCTGACACCCTTTGCATCTTCCAATTATTTTTAGCTTTATTTATTCCTAATTCTATATTTTTWAAATTTATTATTCTGCTTTGTTAACAATGCAGTTAGAAAGATATTAGTTGCCTAGAATGTGAACAGACCATAAATTAAAGTCTATTCTGCTATCAGTTATAAATAGTAATTTAAATATACTGTTCTTTAAACATCCAAATATTGACATTGATGCAAGCAGGTCACTAAATTCRGAAGTCACATGTCTAATACAAGATTGCATTAAAGAGATGAACCAATCTCCCAATTAAACAAATAGACACGAGACATAATCTAGCATGGTATGTCTTTGATTGGTTTAGTTTTGCAATTTGACAGATGATGCTTTACATGGAAACCTCATTAAAAATTGCCAGTGGTTCTATTTGGAAAGCCTAATTTGTACAGATCATTTTGCCTTAATGAGGTTCCATGTGAAGATGAACTAAGATCCATTGAGCTGGTACATTTTAATTAGTACTCTAGAGTTGGTGCTCCTCTTTGTCACTGTCGTAATTTTTGACTTCCAGTGTAGATGATCAAATGAAAAAGCATCTTTGGGGATTTGGAACCCCYTCACCAGTTTTTCCACTACAAAATACATTTAAACCTAATTATGTAGTTTCTTTCTCTGTGCTATATTGTAGGATTAAAATGTAAAACATTACTTATTTCTTCTATCCTGATGATATAARAATGATTAGAATTTCCTTACCCAAGCCATGTATTGCCTGTAAAGGCATTTATAAAGCAGGTATAATGTAAATTATATCTTTGTAGTGTTTTGGGTAGTAAGGTAGTAAGGGCAACTTCAGACACCTACCACTATCATTGTCCCATAAAAACCTTCCCAAAACAACAGAACTATATGTTTATAATTATATTATTTTACTGTCACTAATAGGGAAAAAAAGGTTTGAAAAGATCAAGATATTATGCAAATCCATTGTGATTTCATTGAAGTTTGTGTTTAAAAACCTGCAAAAATCTTTTTGGTGTCACAAAAATTAGAAACAACCAATTTACCAATTCAGGCCAATACAGTTGTATATATACACATACATACATACACCCATATATATAACTAAATATCTATATAAAACTATATATATATAATATGTAACTATTTTTTTGACTATTAAAAAAATCCTAGAATTTACTTTCGAATGAAAGGAAAATGACATTAATGCAAATATAAACACAAAGAAAAGAATATGATAAATAGGGAGATATATATATATAAAACTAAATGTATATATATAACATATATATATGTACCTAAATATATGTATAACATTTATATAACTATCTTTTTTGACCTATTCAAAAAGATTTCCCAGAATTTACTTTAGAATGAAAGGAAAATTACATGAATGGAAATATAAACGGGAAAAAAGGAAAATTATAAAAAGGGAGAATCCATGTGTTAAAATTTAATAGGGATGAAATTGTCATCAACATATTTATAAATAATTTTCTAATACAGGTGCAGCTTCTTTTTAAACTTTTCTTTAGTTTGAGGACTTCCTAAAAGTCATCAACTTTAGTTAAACGATTTGCTAGATAATTCCAAATTATTCTCTAGGAGAGGGATACTGCTCTATTGAATCCTGTAACATGTCTCAAGAACCTACCACAAAACTAAGATCTATTTTATCTCAAGAGGGGTTTCCAAGGGGTATTTTCTGCATAAACTTTTATATTTTTTAATTTATGTTTTATATAAGATTTTATCCTTGAAATGATAGTAAATGAGGCAAAGTGCACAGTTCTGAGATGTTTAAGGAAAAACCCCTGACAATCACTTCAGTTTTTGTGAGAGCCTTTTGTTTCACTCACAGAAAAATGAAAAACAWGCAYAAMAATTTCTGATTGTTTAARTGCATTATGATCCCTTTCACAGCARTGCAAAACCTAATTTRCKAATAAAGTGTTTTCTCAAATTCTCAATGACAGTTTTCCCAAGCACTGCCATTTAAACAGAGTTTCAGGAATGTGGAATTCAGGATGGAAATCCAGTCAATGAAGGCATTGCAAAGCACTAACAGGAAGAACAGATTAAAYCTTTCAGCTTGAAAAAGCAGCTGATGCAGTAATAGGAATTCAGACATTTCACATGTTCACCTCTAATTAATTTTTTCATCTTGTAAAAAGAATAATTTTTTTCCTTAAACATTCTGATGATTCTTATAACCAAAATCTCCATATTCACACACGAATTCACTGCTACTCGCAGTTCTGCTTCAGAAATTCACTTTTCACCAACTTCCTTTGACTAGTTGTCACCAAAAAGCTGCAAGAGCATGAAAGTTTTCATGCAAGGATTTGCCATTTCTGCCTTTTTAAGGTCACTGTTTGCCTTAGGTTCTATACATTTTTATTTTTTTTTTTTTACCTTTCAAGAGTGACTACTCCTCTTCGCTCCCTGCTGATGTTCCTCAGACACTTTTTTTTTTCCTCAACATGATAAGGCTTGATTTTGACAACGTTTTTCAATAACAAACACAACTTCGGGTGAAATGCTCAGATCAACATTTTGGGAATTGTTGTTTTAAAATCTTTTTAAAAGCTTAATTTATTGTCATTTAGTTTACTAATGCTTACTTCAAAATTACGTTGGTCATACCTCAGTTACCCAGGGTAATAGATGTGGATGAMAGAGTGAAAATGAAATTAATATATATACTATATAAAATATAAATAATGAAATATAAATAATGTAATACAATATACTATAATATGATATATATACTATACTATAAATACTATATTATAATATAGATAATATAATATATAATAAATATATGTGGTTTATTTATTACCTACAAGATAAATGAATATGATTAGTATACCCACCTGTGGAAAGTCTTGTTGGAAAATTCTTTGAGAAGAAAATATTYACCAGCAGCCAATGAAATTGCCAGGCCCAATGCAAGAGTATATTTTACATGCCTCTGGGATGGAGATGCAGCTCTGTGCCAGGAAATGGAGTTATTATGGGTAATTGTGTTCACAGTGAGTTAAATTTACTGTATCATTGTAGAACAGGCAACAGATTTATAGTACACAGATTTCCTTCCAGTCTCTAAACATATTATGCTGAGCATGGAAAAAATAAACAGCAAGAGCCTCTGTAAGAAGGAGATCTTGGCCATCAAAGTAAGATCACAAAATCACAGAATCAATCAGGCTGGGAAAGGTCTTTGGGATCATTGAGCCCAACCTATGYCCTAACACCATCTTGGCAACCAGACCATGGCATGGATGCCACATCCAGTCTTTTCTTAAACACCCCCAGAGATGGCGAATATCACTGTCATATTTTCTGGAAAAATCCCTTSGCCAGGATTTCTTCTCCTGGGAAGCTGAGAAGCCTCAGGGAAAAGGAAATACAATATTATCTCCTGTGTTTTGCTGCTTTGGAACACGGCTGGAGATTGTTTATCCAACAGGTGGTTGGTTGATTTGTTTCATGTGAATTGTTTTGACTTAATGACCAATCAGTGCCAGCTGTGTCAGGACTCTGGAGAGTCACAAATTTTTTAGCAGTATCTTGTTAAGCCTTCTGCAAGTCCCCTCTCTCTATTCTTCAGTATAGCTTTAGTATAGTATTCTTTTAATATAATATAAGTACATAAAATAATAAATTAGCCTTCTAAGAACATGGAGTCAGCTTCATTTCCTTCCTGCCACAGGGACCCTGAAATTACCACAGGTGACTCCACCAGCTCCCTGGGCAGCTCATTCCAATGCCCAGCCACTCTTTCTGTGAAGAAATTCCTCCTAATATCCAGCCTAAACCTCCCCATGTGCAGCTTAAGACTGTGTCCTTTTGTTCTGGTGCTGGAAGGGACCACAGTGGCTCATCTGGTGCCATCTCCCTGCTCCAGCAGGGCCATCCCAGGGCACAGGATGATGTCCAGACAGCTCTGGAATARCTCCAGTGAGGGAGGCTCCATACACTAGTAAATCTGTTCCAGGGCTCAGTCCCTGCACAGGAAAAAAAGTTCTCCTCATATTAAGGTGGAACTTCCTTTACATCAGTTTCTGCCTTGGCTTTTTGTCCTGCTGCAGGGCACAAAGGATGTGGCAGCCACAGAACAATGTCTGGAACCTTGTGGAGTTCCCACATCCAGCTTTTTCTGGATAACTGCAAAGTCCCCTGAGTGCCAGGAGTGCAGGTCTCAAAGTCTGCAGCCCAGAGACTCGTGCTGAACCCAGTAAGGATTAGTGGAGGAAAATGAGGTCAACAAATTATGGCAGTAAAGAAACATCACAAGCTGATTCCAGCCTCCTGCATCACTTTTAGCCTCACCAAAGAAACCAGGATATTCAGCAAAACCACAGAAAACTGAGGCTGCAAAGGGAGCAGGAAAGATTCCTCTCTCTGAAATCTTCAGGAGGGGAGGGAAAGGTGTTTCTCTAAATGCCACATTAACTGTTTATTTGGGGTGGTTTCTCCTCAATCTTACTTTTTTGTTTTTCTGTTATTGTCTACTTTTTCCTCAATTCTCTTTTTGTCCCTCCCTGTGCAGCATTTTGCCCTTTCTTAAACATTCCTACAGTTTTCTAATGGGGCTAAGCTTTATCCAGGGGTTGCTCTGTTGTGCATTTGAAGCATCTGAAACAAGCTGGAACTGCCTGTGAGCAGCACAGGGCAGCCCCTGATCTCCTCTATCAGAGACACCACTACCAGAAGCTGTGCTGGAACCCAGGACATTCCTCTGGCTGCCCTGGAGGGCTCCAGACCCTGGCAGGGGGCTCAGAGACCTTGGCATGGAGTCAAAAACACCTGTGCCTTTGATTTTAGCCCATGGAAAAAGTTACCAACTTTGTGTGAGGATTTAGAAGCCACAAGAGTTTGAGTAGAATGTGTTGTCATCTTATTGCAGGGGTTCCATACTGTTGTCTCCTTATCACAAAAGTTCCATACCTCCTTGATGTTTCCCATGGGCAGCTCCTCACAGCACTGACTCTTTCCTCTTCACAAAGTACCCAACTGACTCCAGTTCCCTTCTCACCCAGCCACCCCACTCTGTTATAGCACTCTGCTTCTCATTGCTTACAGCTGTGGCCTGTTCAAGTCAGGCCTGTTCCTAATCTTTGATAATTGGCCCAGCTGAAACTCCTTAGGGGTAAGATTACTTTCTACACTGTCTTTATGTTCTTATATTTTATCCCCCTACAAGAATGATAGTTAATTTGTCACAAGGTAAAAAAAGTAGAATTTTGGGGATTTAGAATGGGGGTTCAAGAGGCAAGATGGAGGAGTCTGGGCGTGTCCTGTCCTTCTTCTCGGCCTCCATCTTCTGCTGCGATGGTGGCACATTTTGATTGGTTTAGAATAGAGACAGACTGTCTAACATAGGTGATAGGTATTGGGAAATTATTYTAAATAATGTACACGCAGTTTGTAGTATAAAAAGCTAACACCACCCCAAGGGCAGTCATTGTGCCATGAACCAACCTGCTGCACAGACCTCAACAGGTCAGAGAAAGAATGTCATAGATAAGCAAAAATAAACAACCTTAAAAACCAAAGCTCAGAAATCTCAATGACTTCRTCAGTTGCAGGGCTGAGAAAAAGACTCTTTAATACCTCAGGAGCCATTTCAGCAACACAAAACCCAAGAAACCTGGACACCTAAATCCAACACAACACCACCCATGGATTCAAAAAGCTTGTTATTGATACCTGTTCTTGGAATGTCATACCTGCTGCTTGCTGRAGAGAGGAAATCCATCCATAACTTGTCACAAATTGGTGGCATTCTTGTCACTAGCACTAATAGGGCTGCTTTAAACATTGCAGATTTATGATTCAATGTGCTTGAACACTTTTCTTCTTAGAGTGTCTTAAAGGCCTTGATCCTGCAAATTAAAATGASTTCATTGCATCAATGTGCCAGTGCAATAAAAATGTAAAGTTCAAATAAGCAGAACATTAATTGTGACAATATCAATAAATTGATGCTTTTTGAATTAACTTTGTCATTGTAACTGTCTAGCTGGATAGACAGATAAACCAAGCTGCCAATAGTTACCTTTGCTATTTCTGGAGAAAACCACATGAATTTTCCTCCATGTTTCAAATCAGCATTTGAAAATTGGAATGAAATAATAACCACTGGAAACTTGAAAATTAAAACATGTAAGGAAAAGAGAGTTTTGGTTAATATAATTTTAACTAGAAAAACATAAAGCAATAAATGATTTATAAAGATGTATAGATTAAAGAGGTAAAAGCAAATGGAAATCAAAAGTGAGTGTGGAGAATGTGCAACTGGTCTTTTTCTTGCCTGTGTCCCACAAGTTCAGCTTTTAAAGCACTTTGCTTTTTTTTGTAATACTAAGCCAGTATAATTTTTCTATCTTACAAGTCAGAGTATGCCCATATGTAAATACTCATGGAAAAGTCTTTCTCTCTTGAAGAGATGGTGAGACATTTTAAATTACAAAAAAAAAAAAAATTCAAAATATTACATAAAATCAGACCTTGTTATTATCACAAATTATTTTATAGGACAGTTCTAAACAGCACTTGAACTGTACTTCTACTTGTTACTGAAATAGAAATGCCTCTAAATACCCATTTTTCAGATTTCAAGCTTCCCTTTCCAATCTATTTAAGCTGAAGGAGGACAGATTTAGGTTAGATACTGGGAGGGAATCCTTCCCTGTGAGGGTGGGCAGGCCCTGGCACAGGGTGCCCAGAGAAGCTGTGGCTGCCCCTGGATCCCTGGCAGTGTCCAAGGCCAGACTGGACAGGGCTTGGAGCAACCTGGGACAGTGGAAGGTCTCCCTGCCCATGGCAGGGGTGGCACTGGATGGGCTTTGAGGTCCCTTCAAACCCAAACCAACCTGGGGTTCTCTGTTTCTGTGATTCTGTGAGCTCACCAGAGTCTGATTTCAGCACAGTGACACCTTGCTTGATAATTCKCATTCAGCCCTATGATTTCTTCACTTCACTTGTCCCAGGATATCTGCCTTTTATTTATCACCTCCTCACTTTAAAATGGCTGTTGTACATTTGGCACTGACACCTCAGAGAGTTCAGCAGTGATGGGGCATGTGAGGTTGTTTCTGGGTGCAGGATGCTTCAGCAAGGGACACAGAAAAAGAGAGAAGCAAAGGCAGCTTCTCAACTTCCAGTGGCTGATTCAAACACGACCTAACAATGCCATCAGATTGACATGTTGGTTTAGAAACTTAATGTTCTAGGACAAAACTGTGAAAGTGAGCAACAATCCAAACTGAATGGCAGCAACACTACCAAGAGATCTGCTCTCCTAGCACAGCTGTGCTGGAGAGAAACTTATTTAATTTTATTTGGAAGCTTAATTTTATTTTGGAAGCTTATTTAATTTTATTTAATTATTTTATTTTTTTTATTTTAATGTTTGGAATACATCTATTTGCACTTTTATATCTTCCACATATCACTTTTTAAATGCTTCTAGCACTACTTGAAGCATATTGGAAGTCTGTTTAATGTAGTTCTTGCTCACTTCTACAKCCAAGCATATACTGCTTTTCACTGACCCTGTTCAACCATAAAACAGTGATGATCTGCCTGTAGAGTGTTTCAGTCTGCCAGGATTTCATCAATGAGAGCTCATTTCACAAACAGCCACTGGAAAYGAATGAGAAAAAGACTGAGATTGGCAAAAGGAATTGCCAGACTATATTTAGAATTGTCTTATAAAATATCACCAGTATAAATACAAGATTTTAAAATATCAATCAAATTAATCAGAAAAACAGATCTTCAATAAGAATCTTAAATGTATAATTGTTACTGATAATGAGGAAATACTGAGAAACTGTCTGCTATTGCAGTTTGGTATGCTAGAAGATTCTGAGTCAGTGTTCAAAACATCTTGACAGCATTTCTACAAGTAAATATGTCAGACAAACCCTTCTTGAAACACAGCCTAAAGGGAAATAATCCACTCTGCAGCTTCCTACCTAAATGTGCATAATTTGGCCTTGGATATAGATGACCTGGACAGGAGGGTTGGGTCAACAATGTAGTGTTTAGTGCACCTAGACACAACGAGAAACATCATTAATTTAGGACAGCTCAGTTCTTTTCATGCCAAGAAAATAGCTCTCAGTGGTCCAAACCCTGCTGCAGCTCCTGTCCATAAACATCCAGCAATAATTTGGATGGCAAAGAGGTGTATGCAGGAACCCAGAACCATCAGGGAATTCACATTATAAAAACCAAGCCTCTGCAGGTACCTCTGGCTCCTGCAGCAGGAGTCTCAAGAAGAGAATCTTTAGGCATTGAAATGGGTGTTTAGGAAACTCTCCCTTCCCACTTTCCTCTCCTGTGCCCCAGGGTCTGTCTTGTATTTGCAGGGCTCCCAGACAAAGGCAGGAATGATATATCTGACTCCATGTTCTCAGAAGGCTAATTCATTATTTTAAGATACTATATTATATTAAAGAATGCTATACTAAACTATATGAAACAATACAGAAAGGATACTTACAGAAAGCTAAAAAGATAATAATGTAAACTGACTCTTTCCAGAGCCTCGACACAGCTTGACTGTGACTGGTCATTAAGTCAAAACAATTCACATGCAACCAATCAAACAACCACCTGTTGGTAAACAGTGCCCAAACCACATTCCAAAGCAGCAAAACACAGGAGAAGCAATCAGATTATTATTGGTTTTTTTCTTTCTCTGAGGCTTCTCAGCTTCCCAGGAGAAGAATRCTGGGCAAAGAGATTTTTCCAGAAAATATGACAGTGACAGGTCTGTGTTTGGTCTTTCTGCACATTGTCCTGACAGTCCCAGGTGTCTTCATGGAAAACAGGTTAGGACTGGGTGTGTGGCACAAGTGCCACAGGCTGCCCTAGGACAGCACAGTTCAGTCTATCAGAAAATACAGACACAAATCCCACTCAGGGCAGCTCTCACTATCTCCTTTACATTGGATATCAAACAAATCCTCTGATGGTTGAGCACTGTTGTTAATTGGTCCATAACAGGAGCTTTAACTTACATGTACTCAGAAGAATAGCACAGGGTGAGCTAAGCACTGTCTCAGTGGAGATTTAATATTGCTCATAAACAGCAGCAGGATGCCTCAAAGAGAACATGAGCACTGAAAAAAATCTATTGTTAAGATCACAATAGCAGCTAATGAATCTAGCAAAATGAATCACTTCTGAACCTTTTGAGAGAAATTAGGTCCCATTATGCTTCCAGATCRATAAATCCAGAGCAGATTTTCTAATTGTGTGCCAGTTGCTCAGTTGAAATAATTCAACATTACTCTGACTGTAACCCAAACTAAAGCAGATAAAACTGTAACCTATACCCTTCCTCAGATCATACCCTTAAGTAACATCCTTTAGATAGGATGTTAGTCAATTCCTGATTCTGATTAAAAAAGGTTATTAAAATGCAGTGAACAGTGAACTGTCCCAATAAATCACAATTATACTGATTATCCTGTCAGTATTAAAATAACTATGAGCCTTTGTTGAAGTCACCTTATATTGAACACTCAGAAGTGTAAGCCCCACACAACATGAATGATGATAGCATGGCTAATAACGATACCTTGACTATTAATCAGCTTGGTGAATTCAAAAATTAGGAAGACTCATAGGAAAGAACCTAACTTATTTCTGCTGTATACTATTGTGTTGGTTTGGCACAGCCTAGCAGCAGAGGGGTCACAGAGGTGGCTTCTGTGAGAAGCTACTAGAAGCTTCCACCATGCCCAGCAGAGCCAATTCCTGATGGCTCTGAAAATGGAAATGCTGCTGGCCAAGGCTGGGCCAATGAGAGAAGTTGGTAACACCTCTGTAATATCAGATTTAAGAAGAAAATCAAAACAAAGGTGGGGGTAGTTGTAATTTTTCAGGTAGAGGAGAGAAGGAGGTGAGAACATGTGAGGGAAACAACAAGGAGACACCAAGGTGAGTGCAGAAGGAGCTCCAGGGACCAGAGCTGAGATTCTTCTGCAGCCATGGTAAGACCAGGCTGAAGCAGCTGTGCCCCTTCTTGGGGGTCCATGGGGGATGCAGAGATCCACCCACAGCCCATGGAGATCCACAGGTGCTGTCACCTTATTATATTGCAGGGTTTCCATACCTTCTTGGTGTTTCTCGTGGGCATCTCCTCAGAGCACTGACGCTTTCCTCTTCACACAGCAGCCAACTGACTCCAGTTCCCTTCTCACCCAGCCACCCCACTCTGTTATAGCACTCTTCTTCTCATTGCTTACAGCTGCGGCCTGTTAAAGTCAGGCCTGCTCCTAATCTTTGATAATTGGCCCAGCTGCAACTCCTTAGGGGTAAGATTACTTCCTACACTCTCTTTACTTTCTTATATTCTATCCCACTACACACAGGGGATGCAGAGATCCACCCCCAGCCCATGGGGATCCATGGGGGATGCAGAGATCCAGTGGGAGACCCAGTGGAGAGAGAGGGCCCTGCTTCCAGGCTGGAGCAGCCTGTCCTTGGAGGACTGCACCCCATGGAAAGAAGTGACCCACACTGCAGCACTTTGCACTGAGAAATGTTGCTCATGAGACGGAGCAGAACTGCTGTGGCTTAATTTGTGTTTGGATCTATTTTCAAATGTTGCTTGTCTCCCTCATTTGAGTCTGCCACCTTTTTTTTTTTTGTAGATCAAAACTTGCAAATAACAAATCGTGCTACACTTAACAAGTGTCTTCTGCCACTGTGGAGTTGTTAAGGTGTGAGCAGAGGGGCATTCAGGAGACCTGTGGCACTTGCTGCCTACAAACCCTGTTTTGTGGAGCAGACCTGCTTGATGCTCCTGCTCAGTACTTTCAATTTATCTTTCTGCTGAGATAATTCCACTCTCCTTACTCTTTTTGCAAGCTTTATAGTGTTATTTTTATGCTGTTCAAATTTCATTCAATCTCTTGATTTCCTTTTGTTGGAGTCTTCTGGGAATCTTGTATATGGGTGGCAACAAWTAACCAAATCTTCACAAGGTATTGAAATGAGATTCTTCCCCAAAAGACACCTTCAGCAGAAGGGTTTATTCATTCCATCATGTTCTTGATAGCCATTTTTCCTAATAATCTTTTAGCTACTGTGTTAAGCATCAGTCATGTTGACAAGATTTAATGAGTAAGAGGCCCTATTACAGTAATAAACAACTTCAGAGAAAATGAAAGATGGTCAGCTCATTATAGGTGTATCAAATTAGCAACACTGCTTGGCTAGGACTCTGTAAAATTTACTAGCTTAGAAACACCATGAATCACGTTTGAATATTTGGTCTGATGAAGAGCATGTACTGGACCACCTACATTGGCATGCTGGTGGTTGRACGAGTAATACAACATCATTATTTTTGGTAATTGCTGCTCACAGTTTGGAATGCATGGCTAATAATCAGTCTTTAATAAACCAGGACAAATTCCTAAACTGTGAGAATGTCTCCATTTCAGCTGCAGTGCCATAGGGACCTGGCAGGTTTAAAAGCAGGTTTAAAAGCAGGTATGGATGTGTTACCTGAGCAAACAAGATGTCCAGCAGGTTGAAAAGAGATTTTTAGTAGAGATAACATGCTCTTTTCAATGCTGCCATGRCCAAGCTGGGTGGCAGGTCTGGCTACTTGGCTGCAGAGACATGATTCAGTGTTTAGGACTGGGCTTCATTCAGCTCTGACAGGTATTCTGTTCTGGGGGTATTAATAGTTGCATTAGTCCAGAAAAACTATTTTATTATGGACATATCTGC
This sequence comes from Sporophila hypoxantha, assembly GCA_002167245.1. NCBI lineage: Eukaryota > Metazoa > Chordata > Aves > Passeriformes > Thraupidae > Sporophila > Sporophila hypoxantha. The sequence continues at coordinate 2,065,305 of NDFG01000154.1, forward strand.
CAGGCTTCCTAAAAATAATGTAAGCCTTCAAGGGAAAAAAATATCAAGATTAGTTTTTTGCAGGAAAAAAACCCTCAGAGAATGAAAGATATGTTATTAKAGCATAGCATTTAACATATTCTTAGTAGAATACAATCTTTGAACATTACTTTTATGATCATAAACAMCAGTAGGGTACTTAATTTTCAAAGCCTTATATGTCTCACCCTATARCTAACATTTATAAATTTATATATCAGATCAAATATAGATGATACAGGTGTTAAGTAATTTAACACATGGTCTTAGCACTAATCATAAACTGTCCTTTGAACTGCAATATAATTCTGTTCAGTGAGTGGTTAGAAGGCAGTCTTAAGGCAAAAATTTACTGAGACAGGAATTTATGTTAATTCCAGTACTGAAACTATTAAATRAGACTTTGCAATTTCCTTTGAGAACACTGGAGTTTAAGCACTGGTGCAGGTTGTTCAGAGCCTGGGATTATCACCATTATTTTATAAAACATTTCACAGCAGCACCTGAACTGTACTTTTACATGCTACTGAAATACCTCCAAATCCCTGCTTTTCAGATTTCAAGCTTTATCTTCCTTTCCAGTGTCTTTAAGGTGAAGGAGATTTAGATTAGACATCAGGAAGAAATCCTTCCCTGTGGGCACAGGTTCATCACAGCCTGTGTTTCATCCCACATGGGTCAAACCAGCAATCCCCTGTCACTGTGAACTGGAGGATAATCCTTCATGCATGAAAATATGAAGGAAACAAGACTGTTTTCTATTTTATTTCTTGTGGGGAGCATTTGTATTACTGGTATTTTTGCCTAGAGTTCTGTAAGAACAGAATTCAGCTTGCTTGCCAACACCAGRCTCAGTAGAACATCCAAGGAAATTATTCCTTATGATGGACACATGGACAAATGGAAACTTTAGCCAAAGCAACTCAATTAGGATTTGTTGAAAAAAAATGAACGACTGCAAGCAACTACTAAAATGAGCCTAGGAAAAAGATTTGCTTTAGATTTATTGTTGTTATATGAAAACAGAGTGTGTGGTTATTTGAATTTAAACAACACTTGTATGCATGTTTCAAATGTAACTGCTAAATTGGATAATCAGCTAGAGAGATTAAAAGCTGTTGCTGTATCTGGTAGAGAATTAAGGACAGGATTAGAAAATGGATGGTTAAATAAAACACTGAAAGAACTTAGATATTCTCTGACTGATTGAGTTTTTGCAAAGTGTGAGTGTAACTGTACTAATAATTGCCATTGTGATTCTTTAAGCTGCATAAAAACCATGAGTACTAATGCAAGGTGAGGAATTTATGTGAGGTTAGCAAAGAAGTTAAGTTAGGCTTAGGAAGGCTTGAATGAATCTGGCCAAATAAAGAATACCTGCTTCTTAATGCTACCTTGGAGTTAAACAGTTAAATTTTTACTGGTTTCTGGTGACAAGACTTTGTCAGATTTTGGTAAAAGACAGAAGATAGAGGCAAAGAAAATGATATGCCTGCCTGTTGGAAGGATGAAAGTTTGACAAGAAAGTCTCACAGATGTGCATGCTTACAGAAAGAATTTTGAATGTAGAGTCTGAAGAAAGAGTAGAGATGGAAGCAAGTTTTGATACAGAAGAAAAGAATTGCTGAGCCAGTCTCACTGGCTAACCAAGGAGGCAAAGGCTGTGTTAGTTAGAAAGGGTTTTTATGGCTTAGAGCAAAGGATAAAACCACCCCAAACAAGAAGATGTTTTTACCAAGCAGAAAGTGAGCACAGGCAAACAAGTCAGCAAAGCTGCAAGTAGAAAAAAAGTCTCAGGATTTTCCACTGCAAGAAAACTGAAAAACAACTTCTAGCTCAAACTGTAATGTACTGACTTTTAGTGATTGGAGAACAGTAACATGAATATGGTAATTATAGCAGTTATGATAGGCTATAGATAAAAGTTAAGGTATAGATTGGTTCTACTGTATTAAGATGCTCAGCAAAGGAAAATATATAATGCATTTGTAACCTAAACTAAGGGTCTGCAGGGCTGCCTGCAGCTGGAGCTGACAGCTGTGGYCACAGCTCTGTCACCCACCACCCTGGACTGCTGTAATGTCTTGGATGGAARAAACTGCATTTTGGAGAGCTGCCTGGAGTCCRYCATCCCTCATTCWGGCTCTGCAACKATTTTGTGTTTTCCCATCACAYCCAGTCCTTGGGATTGGGTGTGTTTGAAGGACTGATTCCAGTTTGGATGGTGTTTGTAGAAATAAGGATGAAAGTGCAAGGAACACAGAAGGATTGTGGCCAACAGGTGGGATTTCTTCTGTGGAGGAAACATGGAGGTTCACCCTGCAGTTATTTTTAATACAGTAGAAAAAGAATAGCATAATACATATGTTTATATGCCACTGTACAGGCTAAATACTCTGAAGAACAACCATATTTTTCTTTCTCTCTGAGGCACTATTTAAGTCAGAAGAAGACTAAAAAGTGTTTTAATTTCACTACTCATAACTTGTTTCATCATGTATATCTCTGAGTTTTCTCAGATAATTTAAAGGCCATTTTGGAAAACTGAAAAAGAAAAGAAGATTAAAAAAACAGTCTTAAACTTCAAGAGAATAGAGAACAGTTCTCCTGGATGAATCACCAAGCCTGTTGTGTTCTTGATACATTGCCATTAGTTTCATGTGAATGGAATAAATCTCATTTGTACCTTCTCTTTCCTCTATGACTATATTTAATTTGTCCTCCCTCCCTAAGCACTGGTCTGAAAAAAACATAAAATTATACAGCTGTGCACACCAGAGTCTCATGAAATGGGTGAGGCTGCTGCTGAGCTTTGCAAATTCCAGAGCTTGTTCTAGRTGCATTATTTAGAGCAGGGGAGGAGGGTGACCCATTAGAGGAGGAGAAACCACCACCCACCACTACCCTGACATCAATCTCTTTTATCACACAGTGGTATTAAATCCATTTGCTCAGGAAAAGGCCATGGCATCACAAATGTGCCTTGTTTTGTGCTWGGACCATCAACTAAGTGGATTTGTGCAAAGCATTTGGCAATGTTTCATGGGACATACTCGTCTCTAAYCTCAAGATATGTGGGTTTGACAGATGGATCTCTTACAGGATATGGCACTGGCTGGATGGTCAAACTCTGGATGTTATGGTCTAAATATAATAGAATATAATTAATATAATATAATAAAATATGTAATTATATATTATATTATGCTATGTTACGTTATATATATTATATATAATTATATATAATTATCGGAAATAATAAAATATAATATATAAAATATATAATATATATAATATATATAATATAATATAGAATTTTATATATAACATATATAATTACATATTATATATAATTATCTAATATAATAGATAATATAGTTATATATTATATTACATATATTATATTATATTACATTATATTACATTACATTATATTACATTACATTATATTACATTACATTATATTATATAGAATTATCCAATATAATAAAATATAATATATAAAATATATAAAATATATAATATAGAATGTTATATATAACATATATAATTATTATATATAATTTATCTAATATAAAATATAATATAGTTATATATTATATTGTGTTATGTTATATCTGTTTCCCTCTTTCCTGCAACTGATACTGCATTATATCCTTCTCTGTTTCCATCCAATTAGCATGCAGCCAAATCAGGCACCATTGGGAATACTTCCCCTAATATTCCTGTGCTTCAAATGATGCCAGTGCAAACCAATTCTACACCATAAAAATTTATGGTATTTTTCTAGGCTGTGAGAGGACTTTTAAAAACTTATGTGGTCTGCATTTCTGTTCCTCAATTGTGTTATTTATAATTCCACAGATAAAGAATTTCTAAACAGGTGGTGCAAAACTAAGGTTTTAAATACATAATTAGGTGCCTATAGAAATAAAAGAAATCACAGTTATAAATGATGTTCTGTTCTTGTTGGCCTCAAACATCTTATCCTTGAGATAAGGATTGGGTGTACTTTTTATCCTGAACTGAAAAAGAGAAAAAAATTAACATAACCTCAACAGCAGTTTCATTATATTGTCTACAAATAATTTCCATTTTCCATTGTCCCATGGCAGGAGACATGAGATGTTTTGCAGGGAACAAGGTTTGTATTTTTCAGTTGCATTGACCACATGTAGCAGGAAAAGATCCATAGCCAAAGTGGCATTTTAAAATTTCCTGAATGAATATATGTATCTAAATTAACTTTAAAATATTTTATCACCACTAGAAAGCCATAATTTCTCTGAAAAACTGGATTTAAGCAAAACACCAAGTTCAAAGTTTTTTTTTTTTTTTTTTTTTTTTTTTAATTAACTGATATAATTCAAGGCCTTGGGAATCCTGTATAATCCAGTAATTCAAATTGCCCCTGTAAAGTTACAGCTCATGCATGTATTTCCCTTCAAAGTAGCTCACGGCCATGTATATGGATCATTATCCTCTGTCTTAAAAAAAAAAATATCACATTGCTAAAGTTTAGGTCAGCATGTTGTGACCAAAATATTTTTAAGTCAAATATCTGATTTTAAGATTCTTATTAAAGAATCCTAGAATGGACAGAATTTAAAAWAGATAAATCATTGATTTGGCTCTTCCCTTTGTAGAATTCCATATATTTTCCAATGTTCCAAATAAGGCTGTGTCAGGGTAAAGATTTTTCTTTAATTAAAGATATCTTTTTAATTTATAACAAATATTGATTGCATTATGAACCTGAAGCATGATTTCAGCTCTAAAATAGTGCCCTAGAGCTGTATTACAATTTCTCCTTACTGTAARATCACTGGACTGTCAAAACCTGGACTTAAAAACATGTATTTACCAAGCAACTGCTACAAAGCATTAATATGACAAGTCAGCAAGAAAAAACCAAATCTATGGAAGCAATTCTCAATTGAAAGCATTTTCAAAGCAATTTGCCTCCCCAGGTGGCTCCAGGTCTCCCAAACAAGTGAGCATGGCTCTGCAGTCCCCTTACAAATTGCATATATAAATGAATATAATTGCTATTTTGACTTCATATTATGTAAACTTCATGACAGCTGAGAATTTGTCACCCAAATTCTAGCTGGAGGTTATTTGGCTTACAAAATGAAAAAACTTTCCATTGAAAACACTGACATGCTTTCAACAGCAGTGTTTCTATAGAAARTTGTTTTAATTACAGAATAGAATACATTTCCATAACAACCCAGTTCCATTGTCTTCATATTATGGCAAGTATTGGCACATTTGAATTTTCCAGACATTAAAATGAGCTAATTAACATAAATTTCCATGAATACTTAAAGTAAAAAAAATTRKSATTAAAAATTTAAAATTTATCTTTMCAGGGTAAAAMAAATAGCTTAAAATATGGATTTTSATAAATCCAGCACARTTATGTAAATCTGTAAGTTGTTCCTTGAAGAAAAGGATAATTTTGTTTTGAAAGTGGGTGAACAATCTTTCCTATTCCAAGTTCAGATCTTAATTATGCAGACAATAAAGGCATGTTGCTTCTGCTTTCATTGTTTGTTAGTTTTGGAATACTCTTCATTAATCACTCAAAGAGGGAAAACTAAATCTCTCTGGCTATACATGCACACAATCCAATTGTTAACCTATGGGTAAATACCAGACTSAAATGTTTTCTTTCAAATATAAATTCATATTCAGTTCTGGTCTATGCATGTACCATTCAATTAAATTGTGCTCAGCCTGGGGGAAACTTGGATTCACACTGCTCAGAATAAAGGAGTTTTTGGAACAATTACCAATTGCTGAGCACTGTAGGTACACCTTGAGGCCCAAACAGACTGGAAGTGTCACCTTGTAATACAGAAAAAATGATTAATTTGCCATTACAGTTGTTAAATAGGTSCATTATTTAAAACAGGATATTTTCTTTTTTTTATTGGCACAATTTTATGTTACTCTATGCTCAAAAGTTGATTAAATGGGAAACATGGGGAAATCCATTATAACAGAGCTAAAAAATCTATGAAAACCCAACCAATTTAACAGTTTAAAAGTTTTTAAACAATTTTAACAGTTTAAAATTCTAGATGATGTACTTCATACTGAGTGCTTTCCTTGGGATAGGGAAATGGTCACAGTTACAAATCTGACACAGTTCTAGAGCTCAAGAACTGTTAGCCAMAAAATCCCTAATGCCAATTCCTGTCTTCTGTTCTGCTCATTTTTCTTCAGCCTAGGAATGACAAACCCCCTGTACTTAATACAGTGTACAAATCATTAAGGACATTTAGAAGTGGTYAAAATTCCAGTCCATTAAATAGTCAAAATTTCATCCATCTTTTCCACAATACTGCTTGACTCCATGTTCAGGTTGGATCCCTAACAATTCTCTTCCATTTTTTCCTTTGTTTCTTTTATTCCTATTCCTTTATTCCTTTTATTCTCRGCCTTTTGAAGTAAGCATTAGTTTTTGTCATTCTTATATTAATGCTTTCCTCATGTCCATGGAATTTTTTGATTCCCTTTGTCTTTATCACAGTTTGTAGATACAACTGTTTGCTTTCTTTTCTGTCCTTCCTTCTTATGTAAATAGAACAGTAAATGGTGGGGACAGAACTCTGTTCAGTGATACAAGGCACCACAGAGGACTGAGTAAACTAAATTTCTATTTTGGATCTTCTCTGGTTGCCTGAATTAAATGGATTTGAGATTGCTATGCTCTGTTTTGCAAAGGGCAGTAAAAATGAGTTTTTTTTAGAATGCCAATTTAGAACTAAAAATGAAAAGCACCATATAATTTAAATGACTATGTWATTAACAATAAATATTAATTTTATTTTTCATTTAGTTTTTTTATTATGGCTGTTAATAACTTATCTTTTATTTATATAACTTTTTATAGGCTTTRCTTTATGCTTATTTAATTTCTGATGCTGTAGAAAAATGTTGACTRGGCAATTATATACATCAGACAGAAACTTATCTGATAAGCCATTTCACTGATATTCTTTGTGTACAAATCCACAGCAATAAAAGCTTGGTTTAAATAAGCTCCCCCTCCACAAGTATCCTTTACAAAATACAATCATTCTTAAAGAACACTGCTCCATGAACTTTGACTATTTTACATAATCTGATTTAATATTTTATAGACATAGAATATGTTCCAGAAAATCAATGTGCTRACACAGGCATGAATAGCAGCARGTGGAAATTGTGTCACAATCACACAAATGTCACAATCACACAAATGCTGGTGTTGCCTGTAGAATGAAAGATCAGCATGGGGAAATCCTATTGAGTGCACTTGAATGAGGAAACAATTAGAAGTGAGTGTTTGTGAGAAAGCCACAACAATTTTTGCAATCATTATGTCCTGTAAAACATGGAAATACTGGAAAAGTTTTAAATTTTTTATTTCCTTGTATTTGAAAGTGCTGACCTAATCGTTATCTATATTTGTTTCTTCTGTTAGTTTATTCTGTTCCTTTGGTGTTTTGTTTTTGTTCCTTTTTTTAGTTTTATTTGGGTTTTTTTTTTGTTTGTTTTTTTTTGGTTTTTTTTTGGTTTGGTGCGGGTTTTTTTTTGTTGTTTTTCTTTTTAAATTTTGTTTTGGTGGAGACTTGAATTCCTCAGTGTTTTTCAAAGCTGGGATAAAGAGTGTGAAACTGCTTCCTCATAATTTTAAGGTGAGACACATATATCAAGTTGTAGCAGGGAAAAATTTCCAAAGGAATACCRGCTGGGCTTGGATGAAGCAAACATAGGGAATTATTGATGTTAAAGTTGATATTTCCCTACAGCTGATCTTTTGATCTTTGACCTTCACATTTATAATCTGTACACAGATAAAGGCACATGATTCAACTGCAAAGTCACCTGCWGCTGTGGAAAGAGTTGAGGAATTCCTCAAAGATAAGGAAAAACTCATGATTGTGCAATTCATAGTTTGTGCTTTCAGCTGATGAGAAAGCAAAATCTATAAATTTTCCCATAGCTGCATAAAAATAATCTTTCCTAATTAAACTATATCTTTCTGAAGATCAAGGGTACCTCTAACTWATGTCATTATTTAGGCCTGTCAATTGCTCAGAGAAGCTGCACACTGAATGCAGCCAACAAAAATGCTGCACTGCTTTCATTGACAAAAAAAAAAAAAAGATTTGAAGTACAGGGAATACCTTTGTGATCTGTCTGGAAAAGGTCTCCTCTACCCCAGGTGGGATATTTAAGACCCCTCGATATCCAGGACACTTGAAATTCCTCTCTATGAGTTTACAGCTCTGTCATATTCTCTGTTTGTGTTTCCATGTCCAAGGCATGCACACACAAACTGMATCCATCACCTTCTCCACTCTGGCTTTTTTTTTTTTTTTCCCCTTTGTAATGTTATCAGTTCAAGTTAAAGAATCAGAATTAACAATAAAAGTGATAAGGCAAAAATTTATTACAAACCAGGGAAGACAGGATAAACAGAATCTATCTTATTATCTTCTCTATTAATCTGTTGCAGAACTCCTGTCTTGTGTAACACCATTGATTTCTTGGGGTATTTTCCTATATGAGTGAAATGCCAGCTGGAATCTCTAATTTCCATCTCCTCACTGCACTAGAAGAAAAGCTGTTGGTCTGTTTGCATTCTTGCTKTAATAATTTTATATATATAATATCAAATTGTATGCTGTGTTCACAGAGGGAGTCCAAGCATATTCCTGTGATAGTAATACAGGCATTRATTGAACATTTCCACAGTTTCCTGAAGCACATCACAAATATCTATATAATTAACTCCAGAGCAATTAATTTATTCTTATTTTTTACCTAATTTACAGATAAACAAATGCAGACTAGCCTTCTCATTCAATTTCTTTGAAGTCCCTGGTAGGAAACTTATTGAAATTAGAAAGAAATCTAATGTATTGGTATGTTTATTATCTTGGACAGGTTATTTAAGGCAGAAGAAGACCAGGACAGTAATCCTATGTATTAGTCAACAAACTTTGTCCTCTTACTCTCACAAACAGTGTTTGGTTTTAACATTGTTAACTTAATTTTATTTATCTTTTCTCCTTGGTTGTCCCTCTAGCCATACTGAGGTTGTACAGGAAAAGACCCTGGCCAAGAAAACAGGAATCTGAGTTGTTTTTGCAGTGCTATTTACACAAATGATGTAATTCTCTTTTAGACTTATTTTTCAAATTACTGCTTCAGCTTTACCAAAGATAAATTGCAGAAATGTCTTTCTGTAGATTAATGATCTTCCCTTAAAATAGCCACTAGGGCTAAAGTTTTGGTACCTAATATTGAGAAATACACTGTGATTCTAGGCCTTCCTAAGGCAAGGCAATTGACTTTTTAAGCCTTTTTTTCTGGCTCTGATTTGGTTTGGCAGCTGAGCATCTGGGTCTMAAACAAACATGTGATGGCAAGAACCAATAATTAGCACACAGCCCTCTCCTATGTGCTCCCTAAAAGCTGTGGTTTATTTATGCAGATTTTGTTCAGAGAGGCAGCTACAACCTGACACAAACCATGAGAGTAAAGGTGAGCATAAAAGTGCAGCTTTTGACCCAGAATCAGATGAAAACAGCACCATTTATTCTTATAAAAGGGAAATTCTTCACCTACTACARCAAGAGTTAATCAGCTGTCTTGGTAAATGTGATTTGAACATCATTTCAAGTTGCTCAGAGTGAACATTTTCCCAAGACAGATGTGAAGAGGTATCTCTCTAAATGGCACTTTAGAGTTTAGTTTAGCCTGTCAGGAGGGGCAGAAAGATCTATGAAATTTTACCTGCTGTACATGTGAAAGTCTTCTTTGCAAAGAAAGCAGTTTTGATTCTTGGGAGAMAACTCATTGATACATAATGAATTCTGTCACAAACAGCTCATCAAGGAACAACAGAGTGGAATTGTAGACAGAAGAGGGCTTGCAGGCTGACCATGTGAGATAAACAGAAGTAATGTCATTACTTCTCAGTTCCAGAGACATTCCACACTGCCATCTGGTCAGGTAAGAAATTTGCATCATCATCATCATCATAAGGCAAGAAGTCTGTGTCATCATTGTATCATGTACATGTACCTTATAATGCATAAATAAAGGTAACGTTAGAAATCTGCATTTTTAAAACATCACAGAATTGGATATCCTGAGTTGGAAGGGACCCACCAGGATGATCCAGTCCAACCCRTGGCCCTMCACASACCCCAACAATCCRACCCTTCACCTGAGAGCATTGTGCAAACCCTCCTGGAGCTCTGGCAGCCTCGGGGCTGTGCCCATTCCCTGGGGAGCCTGGGCAGTGCCCAGCARGTTTTTTTCCATTAGTTCCTGTCGTGGTTTGCACCAGTCCAGTACCACACTCACCCTGCTCAATTTGCAGAACACAGCATAAGGATGTGACCGTGATATTTTCTGAAAAATCCCTTTGCCAGCATTTCTTTTCCTGGGAAGATGAGAAGCCTCAGCTTCTCCGTGTTTTGCTCCTCTGGAATGTGGTCTGSAGAWMGTTTATCCAAACATGTGAATTGTTTTTAATTAATGGCCAACCACAGCCAGCTGTGTTGGACTTGCTGAGTCAGTCACYGGTTTTTATTATTCATTCTTGTTAAGCCTTCTGATGTYGCRTTTCTCTATAATRTAGTATAGTTTTAGAATATAGTARAGTATCAGAAGGCTGATTTATTATGATATGATATATAATATAATAATAAATCAGCCTTCTGAGAACATGGAGTCAAATTCRCATCTCTCACCTCGTCCTGGGGACCTCACAACACCACATAAGGAAGCATCCAAAGCTTKATTTCCTTTTCATTTCCTTTCCCAAGGTGTCAGCTCATTGTCCCTGCTCTGCTGGGCACCTTCACTTTGCACACAGGCAGAAGCCCTCAATGCTCTTTGAAGGATGCCTCCACATCTGGGGTAAGACTGTTCCCAGGTGAAAGTCACCTCTCAGAAAACACCATGAGTCAAAAAATTCCTCCACACTCCTAAGTATATATCTACAACACCAAAAAAGCCTGTCAGGTTTAGAGAATGCCTCCAGAGGGAAACCAGGGAAGAAAAATCCTCTGTGATGCTAAAAGTGTCACTCACGAGTGAAGATTTTTAAACAAAATATTTTTCACTTCAACTCTCACTTTCTCTGCAGACCTATGAGGACCCTCASAGCATTTAAGCAGTGGAGTCTATTTTTATTCTGTCCCTATGGATCTTCATTTTTGGTTTCCCTTCACCTTAGTCACAGTTCTCTTTCCTTTCTTCCTGTGTCAACACATTTATATAGTTTCACTCATCCTATTTTACTTTTAAGCTGCTAATTGTTTTCAATGTAATTGTTTAATTATTTTTACCAGATGTGGGTGTTGCATTCAGGGCATCAAAAGCCAGTTTGCTCTCTTGACTGAAATGAGAGACTGGCTCCAAATGGTTAAAAAAGGCAAGAAAAAAGATGGCCATATAGAATATTATGGAATTCTGACTCAACATTAAGGATTTTTATCTATTGTAATAGTAATATATTAGATAATAATTAATTTATTAGGTGATATATACAGGTATATTAGTATTAAAGATCAATGTACAGTTTTGAAAGGTTTTCCTGMTTAGGTTACAGAAGGTTTCATCAGTGATACAAAGAGAACTTCTAACAACTGCAAGGGTTGAAAGTCACACAGATGAAATCCTAAGACTCAGGACAAAAAAGTACAAAGTTTTGACACTACAAATAGCTAAAACTTTAACTATTCAAAAGAGGGATGCAGAAAACTGCTGATGCTTGGAAGGCTTAAGAAAATTCCAAAGGAGCAGCTGGCATTCATGTTCCAGAAAAGATGAGAGAAAAATCTTGYCATTTGCATCTTCCATCTCTCATTTAAAGTTTATGTCTTACATTTYAGCAAGCAAAAACCTTGCAAAGATGGAGAACTAGAAGAACAGTTTTAAGAATACACTATGAACTCTTAATTAGGAMAAATAAAAGTCTATAATTTGTGACAAACTATCACACACTGATCAAAATGTGTGGATTCTGAATGCTGACTCTGCAAGACAGACACACTAAGCAGCTCCCAAGGATATTCAAGATGTCATTTAAGTCAGGTATTGTCCTGACACTGCTACTTGTGTCTTCCTAAGACAAATTCTTGTGTTTCAGAGACGACACAGAAAAATTTCAAACCCTTGTTTAATTTCAAGGGGMAAAAATATTAAATATGGGTGATAAATTAAATGTCTATAAGCATGGGCTGGATTACATGTAAATATCATGTAATGAGGTGGAGATAATTTTCATATGCACTAAGAGAATAAAATCATATAATCAAACTTTGGCTTCTCTTTTGAGGAAGTCTTGATGCAGTCCTTTTGTACTCTTTGAAACTTCTGATTTTAGTCCTTACTCATTCTGAAAGAATATTTCTATTACAAATAAGTCTTAGGGAGAGGATGGTTTCTTTGASTGTTCTCTTCTGCTTCCTGGGTTTCAATGAAGGTGTTTCAATGCCCAGCAGAATTGTGTAATTAACTGTATTTATCAAAAGCAGTATGAGCAAATGTTCTGAACATCTTTGCTCTTCTGAAGCTGAATGTAATTTGGGTGAATCACTCTCCTCAAAGAGATTTAGAGAACACCATTTGGGCTTTTTTGTACTTGCAATCAATGTGCTTGCATTTAAAATAATTGGATTACACCCCAAGCTGAAAAGGCTTGAGAAAGCAGAGGAAACCAAATGGCCTCGTTACTGGTGTAGCTGCACCTCATTCTCCAGCACTGAAGTGCTAAGAAAATATCCCAGTGGAACACTGAACAGAGCTTAATTTGGGATCATTCTGTGATCAATTGCAACTATTGTTACTATGAATTCTAAGGAGAGGATATACAACAACCATGATCCAGGCTTTATCATAGAGCTTTAGAGCTTTTAGCAGATTTTGTCATGGAGCAATTACCATGGCCTGGGTGAAGTCAGCCAAAAGGAAATGAATCAGAGACTGTGCTGTGAGAATAAGAGCCATGAAATCACAACAACCTGGCGTTCTCTGCTTGGTGCTGGTCAGGAACAAAAAGTAGCAAATGAGAGCCTTTAGGGATATTTCTAAAATACAGATTGCATCATCTTGTTTAAAAATTTCAACACCCAGAGACAGAATACAGTAGATTTGACAATTACATTTGTTTGCTAGACCATAGCAAATGTATCTTTATCTAGATGTGATGGATGAATAATTTTTCCATGCAATAGAAACATTTAGACTTGACACAGAACGTGACTGCCGGATTTAGTTTGCTATTATTTTCAAAASCAAACATTAATTGAAATTTGATTAGAAATACAGAAAGAAATAAGGCCAAATTCTATATATTGATCTAAAAGATGAAGAAATTACAAACCCCCACATTTCCAATCTTCTTGTTTTGCTCAATTTACCTGCATAGCTGTACAAGTTTGCAAWGATATATTTCTTCTTTCCCTCAGAGCAAAAAGGTCCACCTGTAGGTTATCTGCACTCTTTAGTATATTAATTTGTCAAATTTTAAATTTTCTAAATACTCGTTCTATTTTGTGTACAAATGATGGAACAAATAAATAAATTTTCAACATCCAACCAAACAGAGCAACTAAGTGTAAAGGGGGAAATATGAGGYGGAGATAGAAACTAATGAATTATATGGATTAACATGAGAAAAAATAACAGGATAAGAAAGTGGATGGCCATATTTCATCTCTTGATGAGTCTGTTACCTAGGAAACAGAAGACRGAGTTCTTGCATAAATGACCCTATGCCTGTGGATTTGATTTGATGAAATTATATAGGACTACAATTTATGCAGAACAAGGAAGAAGATTGTCAGGGGCATTGTTTATTAGGTGAAATAAAAAGCCTAGAAACCTATTTTCATTTCAATGAGCTTTTAAACCATTTATTACCRAAGTCTTCTGCCTTTACTATCTAAGTTTCTGACCTAACAAAACTATGCAATAAAAACTAACCAATCACCTGATGCGGCTGATTAATCACCCTCTCTAAAGGTTCCTGTAGAGGACACAAATCATTCACTGAACTCCAGCTCCCACCAACTCAAATTGATTCCAGCAGACACCCAGTTGGCATTGTTAGGACAGCATTTTGACTACTAACAAGAAGTTTATCAATCTGCTGTGCCCCCACCAAAGGCCATCCAGTTAAAGAAGCCACAGTGTGTCCTCACAGGTGACAGTGAACAGACATCGCTCAATTTTATGGCAGGAAAAGCTGGTAATGAATCATCTGCCATTCCTAAAAACATCTTTGTACAAATATGAAGTAACCACAAAAAAATGATAGTGTTTTCCACTTCTTGACACAAAAAACCCCAGAGGAACAGCAAGAATTCAAAAGGCATGTTTTTTCAAATTCAATTTCAATTTCATGCAATTAGCTTTTTTAGATATGCTTTTCATCACCAGCTTCTGAAAACTTTAGAAAGGTTTGACTATTTTCAATAATCTTCCAATGATCTTCTAGGATACCATTTCTTAATGGTAAAAAGCTTAGAGTKAGCTTAAGAGATCAAAAAAAAAACAACTTAGAGTATGCTTAAGAGATCAATATAAAGATTATTACATTTGAAATACTTATATTTCCTATACTTATAATGATATTCAGAATGGTCAAACTGAGTGAGGTCCAACAATTTCTTCACATGGTGTCCAAAAGATAATGTCTGGGAATGAATATAAAAACGGAACAAATATAAAGTGAACAGAACTTGGGTCAAAAAATTGTTTTGCATTTGCTTTGTACCTAAACTTGAGTAGTTGGCAGTATTAAAATCAGCACACATTTTGAGAATGGGGTTTCAAGGATATCTTGAAACAAAATACAAAAGTGTATTAAAATTTTTATGCAGAAAAAGATGTGACATCCCACAGCAACAAATTTTTGTTACATTGAACTGGACAAATGCACTTCTGGTTTAAAGATGGAATTTCACCAGTTGCAGTAGAATCTCTTCCCAGATATGTTCTGAAAGGAACAGTGAGTTCTGACACTGACAATGAGCTGTTTATAGGTTATATTTTATAACTGTGGAACATACAAAATGATAAATAGATGATATCATAATCATCTGTTAAAACCKAGTTAAAATATTGAAAGGGCAGAAAACAATATGTGGGAGAAGAGGAATATTTCCTGTAGGAGAAAWCRTAAAGTGTATTTATAAATCAGMGCTCTTTATCACTARAGAACTTAGAGAATCAGGAACYGATTGGGTTGGAAGYGACCTTAAAGCTCKTGTTGTTGCAAGCCCCTGCCATTAGATACAGCTTCACTGGGGATGCAGGACACAATACACTCACAATATTTCCCACAGCCACCTKAGGGAGCCCATCATATCACATCTCGTTTGACAGAATTTCAGAAAGCACCCTAACATTTTAGTCACGGGTTGAGAGTGAGCCATTTTATGGTTGCCTGCTATGGAAAGTGGCGTGGCATTTGTGTGACACACATTTTAAGGAGAAAAATGCTTTCCTCTTGGGTACTTTGGAGCTCTCCATGCTGTGCTCAGTCACAGATATCTCAAGTGATTGCACCTTTACACTTCACTTATCAGGGAGCAAGAGTCAGGAACTGTTTCAGTGCAGAGCAGGACAATGGGTGTGTGCTGAACCACCAAATATCTGTACTCTTTTTCACTTTGTAGAATGTAAAATGCYTTCCTTGCAACACAGAAGGACAATCTTGGAATTCAGCTCACAAATCCTTAACCCTTCTGAAGTGCAAAATGTAATTTGTGAGCACAGGGAGAAGACATGAAGAATGAAAGATTGATTATGATAGACCACTTTCAAATTTCCTAATGTAGCCTTTCTCCAGACTCTGCTACGTACTTCTCAGCAGCCTAAGGCAAAACATAAAATACAGTCTTTATAAAGGTGATGAAAGACACTAGCAAATGGGAATAGAAATGAAGCAAAATAGTGCATAACATTCCAAATGTGTTTTGTTGAAGTCTTCTCCCAYCTGAGAAGAAATAGCAAGGCTAACAAATGGAGCTGTGAGAATTTCTTATCACTCTTAAAACACACTATAACCATTCAGTTTATAAAATGGGGGATTAATCCCCTCCTGTTTTGTATATTTTACACAGTTTACTATTCATCCATGGGGGAAACTGCAGAGAGGATATCCTCTTAAAATCTTGAAAAAAGAAATTTCAAAAGAAATTTTCAGAAATTTCCTGAAGATCATACTTAGTGTGCACCTGAAATGTTGAAAAAATGTTTAATTATATTCTTCTGAAGAAGTAGGCAGTTGTGGTTTAGACAAAAAAAGGGGAATAAGACAGCCAAGTATCACACAATTCTTGTAAAAATTAGTAGAAAGTTGGCCAAAATCACACTTCTGACAATATTTTTTGAGCACCAGATTTAGCACCATGCTTAAGCCCACTGAAAAGCCTTTTCCCTGTGACCCTTACAGCTARTGATGTAAACAAAACTAGCATGAGATGAAAGGGACAATGCCTGAGAAGCATTGATAATTCTTTATTTTGTGTGAGATTCCTATTTGTGTGTTTTCTTAGCCTTTACTCAAATATTGAATATGAAATTTTCTGTTCCAAATGACCATATAAATAAAGTTGTTATACACCATATAAGGCATTTCACTTAGATTCCAGGAATCTATTTTTTTTTCATATTATCTATGCTTAAAAATGAGAGCTTATAACATGTAAAATGCTAAAACACACTACAAGATTAACATTTTAAACTCTTGAAATGCAAAGGAAATACTAAAACTATCAGTTATATAATATATATACTTATATATATTCTTTATATATATACTTACACTATACTTATTATTAATTATATACTTATATATATACTTAAACTTTATCACAGGCATACTTAACTTTAAAAMAAGTATTTAAAAGAAACATTTTCTCTTTGGAAGTCAAACCAGAGGATGCTAATTGTCAGGAATGGCTGATATCTCTGATGACAATAATAAGCATTTATGAACTAGGCACCTTCAGGTGGGGAAGAGAAGAAAAACCTTTCTCACTAGTGGAAAAGAAGGCAAACATATGACAAGCAAAAGAAAAAGGTTAAACATTGCAAGGTGAAAATACTTTTGTGGTTTTGAAAGCTATCCTGTATCTCTCACCTTTTCAAAGCTTTTCTGGGAAAACACTGTGGTGCTATACAGAAGGTACCTATTAAATGCTTTGTCATAAAATCCTCATTTTATTTTATCCATGTCTAGTCCTGACTCCTGAAGCAAGTTGAAAAAGCCTTGGATACTGTCTTAGACACCTCTTTCCTTGAGAAATATCCAATAGATTTTTCTTAATATGTTGGAATTAGTCAATAAGAGAGATAAACTGAAGGTCACAAAGGCACACCACTCATCTAAATCAGTTTTTAGGAATCTTTTGAATTACCTTGTCCTAAAAAACTTCTGAGGCTTGCAACGGAATGCTCCCATCCCCTCATTTCTTAGTGTTACTTACTGTAGCAGGAGAATAGTTTCCTTTTCATCACCCTCTGTCAGCCTGAAATCCCATTAACAATAAACTCTCACCCACATTTTGCCCCCTCATACAGAGACACAGGCTTTGATTCATTCCTCTGCACTCCTACCAAGTCAATTTAAACACCATTTGCACACAATTGTGCTCATTTATTGATTTAGTCCTGGAAAAAGAGAAAGGGGCAGTAGGCTACATAATGTAAATCTGACTCAACTTTTATCAAAAAACAATTTCTTCCCACTACTACAAACATTTATTACATCTCTGTAACAGGACTGCTAGCGAGCAAACACGCAAAATTATGGTGTTGAAGATGTAAAAAATGCTCATCAGTATGGACTGCAGGCAGAATTTCTGTATATATCAAAAGAAACAGGCTTTGGATATGTGCTTACTTCAATAAAAGCCTGTAAAATTCTGGAGCCTCACAGTTTGCAAGACACCAATGAATATTTAATGTGATGTGGAGTAAGTGCCTGCTTCTGGCAGTGCTCTCTTATTTATACCTCWGTGTACCTGTGCCTTGAACAGGCAGACACACAACTTCATGAGACATACTTTGAGGTTACTAATTCTGTTAAAAAATAAATAGRATATAGAAATGAGAGAAATCTGTCAGTGAAGAAAAAGCAAATGACAATTCCTTAAAAGTTCAGTTTCKTTTCCTACATAAGGAAGACTAAGGGGATTTTGAAGAAGAGGAAGAAGTAARTTTAAAAAAAGGAAAAAATGCTTTAAAATTGGAGTTAGTGACCAGCTAACGTAAAGAATTAATAAAAGTAAGAAAAACAAAAGCATAGATTTTGAAACAGAAAACCAGAAATAGACACCATCAAATTGATTTGCAGACTATGGAGCAGTGAAATACAAACAATATATATAAAATCAATGCTTCCTGCTCTTACTTTTACATTCTCATAATTTTCTGAAATTCTTAGTAGCATCCAGGGAATTATTGCCTTCTGTATTTGGTGTCATGGCCAGTTTGAATCTCAGTGCAGAGGGATAACTCCTGCTYTGGAATGCATTTGATGATGCATATTAAACTATTTTAACATGGAACATAATTGGTCACCCATGTTCCATGTTGTGTTGATATTTATTCCATATATAACCATATTTATTCCATTCCATAACCATTTGATATGTATGCAAATGAGTTGCATGATATATCTTTATGCCTCCCATATAATGGAATAGTTTATAAGAAATAAATGAATAATGGTATCTGTTATTCCAACATTACAAAARCATTCTAGGACAAAAATAATTAATAAAGTGCAGGTAGATTAGAGCTGATGGAAATACATTTTGTTCAAGATTTAAAGTTTGTTAAAGTAGATTCTTTGTAATAACAAGGATCAATGAATGTTCTACCTATTCAAATGTACACATAACGTCCTCTTAGATTTTAGGACATATTTAACCACATGGCTTCGGGTTTTGGAAAAAAATTGCATTGATTAGCACACTCTAAGACTCCTAAAGTGATGATGATTAAAGTAATTGTTCATTCTCAGGAGGGTAATAATTCATTTCTAAGAGGGCCACATTGCAGCTTTTCCATGTGTCAGTCTCTTGGGCATACAGAGTCTAGTAAATATATCAACTAAATATTGTGATAGAGGAACCACATTTGTAAGAGTTAAAAAAGAAATAAATTAATTTTTGTCAGGTTTTGAAGACAAACAGCTGTTGTATGCACAGCCTAAGGTAATATTTGGTAGACAAGTGAGAATTTTTAAGTATTGCAACTATAAAAGCCAAAATAAAAGATAAGAGATTCTATTAATCCCAGCAAAGAAAGTACAGACATCCTGTTGAGAAACTATGTTGGTTTCTCAAAAGCTCATAAAGGCTAATGATATCCGAATCTACAAAGATTTTCCTTTCTAGGTGTAGCTGGTGCTGATTTCTTCTGACATTTCTTCCAAGAAAAATTAAACTCTGACTTTTAGAGAGGGTCAAAATTGGACTTGTGTTGTTGGAAGATTAACTAACTGTTCTACTATGACCATGCTAGGAGTAARTCTAATTATCTGCTGGAATACATGGCACTGTACTTGCAATTCCTTAATAGCAAATGTCACTTCCTTTCTTTTTTTAAAATACTGAATAATCAGGTAGTGAGGGCACACAAAGTGGAAAGTTAAGGTTACTACAGGAAAATCTGCTCAGTGAAGTTCAGCTAACAGTTCAGTTGCCCTTTTCTAGCTAATTGGGGAGATTGTTTGAAAAAGTAATTGTTGATTTTATGACCAGAATAGAATAGGAACAGGCTTCAAGGTGGATTAACATCTACAAAAATTATTTCTGAGCTTACTGTTTTTCACAGATGAGCTTCATGGGTCAATCTGAAASTTTTTTTTGGAAATGCTACATTACATTTCAGAGAGGGGACTCTACTTTTCACAATCACAGCATCTTACTGTATGTATCAGGTTCTCAGGTTGCCTAGACCTCTTCAAAGAATTTAGAATTTATTTTTTTTTCCCAAGAATTGATTATTCCACTGGAGTAAAAATTTTTCTGATGCCACTAGAATTTCCAGCTCCACACAAAGAGGATCCTTCATCGGAAGCAAAGATAGACTTCTTTGCTCTTTTCTCATTTCCAACTCAAATGTGGATCTTGCAGTTCCTCCTATTCATAATCCATCCTTTCCACATGAGACCTGGTGACCCCAATTAAATCACATATCTGAATAACACAATTGATTCTTAGAGGGGAGATGGGGAGCTGAGGACACCCTGAGAAAACAGAATAAATTTAAAATAAAATGGGTGAGCTTTACTACAAAACAAGTTTTGTTAGCTGTGACTTTTCAATCCATGTTACAAGTGACGTCCTTGTAAACACTTGACTACAAACCATCTTGCACTGTGACCTTCCCCAAAGGCACAAGGAATTAAAAATGCACTGTTTGTGAAGGTCAGGGCAATGAATGGTGTCAGAGAGGCTGGAGATGCATCTGTTAAAGATACAAATATCAACTATTTCTGGGTAGCTATATCCACTTATCTTCTGGAAGAACTAAATTAGAGATACTATCCCAGCTAATGGAAGAAGAAATGTAAGAGAGCCTAAGGTGGTGTCAAGATAATGAGCTGGAAGATATTTTGACTTATTTTTCAGTTTTATTGTTTTTAACTTGTATGGGCTTCAGAGCCTGAGATCAGTGAGTAATTAGCTTCCAAGTCACAATTTAGCAATCAAATGCACTGCAGGGTATACAAGAATCTGAGTCTTAGGCTKGAATGCCACAGAAACCATTTACCAGCTAAGGAAAGAGTTAAGAATTCAGAATAAAACTTTGATTTAGAAAATCTAAAAAGAAAAATTTCTAGTTTCTTAGATAATAYCCCCCTTCCACTTTATTTCTTTCACTTTCCTAAGAGAGATCTTAGGAAATTCTATTTATTATATGMGAAAAATTGTTYTCTRYTATARCAAGAGTTCTATTATCATTACAGTGCAAGGYTTCCATATCTCCAGAGTTTCATACCTCCTCYATGTTTCTCACAGGCAGCTCCTCTAAGCACTGACTGTTCCTGGTCCTTGCAGCAGCCAWCTGASTSCAGATCCCACCAATCCKCTCTTTTATACCACTGTTCTTATTGGCTYCAYMTGTGGCCTGTTAASATCAGGCCTGCTCCTAATCTTTAGTAATTGGTGCAGCTGCAACTCTTTAGGGGATAAGATTACATTCTATACCACCTTCATTTACCCATACTGTGTCCCCCTACAAAAAATTTGTTTGCCGTATGAAAGGAGGAAAAGTGATGAAACAATCAAATAACAATGATGAAACCTAAAACTCTTCCATTTGCCTTTGAAGTCTTGTTTTGTGTCTGCTATGAGAATGAAGATAAACTCAGTTGTGGAAAGAAAAGAAATAACTGAGCTGTTTAATCTTCTTATACTGATAATTGCAAGGTGTGATAGTTCTTTATACTCTGTGCTTTCATATGACAAGGGCATCAATATATTAGTTTAAACACATTCTACTATTTTTAGAGATGGCTTCTTTCAGTTTTCCTTGCATTTTACTGATCACCATATTTGGGACAAGGAGAGAAATGTCTCAGACAGTTTCAGTTTTTCTTCCTTGGTCTAAGAAGCCAAATGGTGATTGAGTGCATATTTCACAAGCCAAATCTGCCAAGTCTTGGAAGGTGATTTTGGTTTTCCTTTGGTTTTCTGCACCCCCATTGTGCTGGGTGAAGATTTGGATGAAGGTTTTGCTTTGCACTGAGTGCTGGTGGCTGAGAAAAGGTTGTGGCATAGAGTGGAATAGGGACCAAAGCACGCTGCTTGTAATCTTGGGGATTTAACATACTTTATGTCCTCCATGTTTTTTTGTGGGAATATACTCACACCTGCTTTTCCCTTTTTTACCTCCCCCAGAATACATTTCTARGTAAAACAAGAAGTCCATAGTAAGAATTTCAGGGTTTGCTTATTTAAAATCAAGCTGTATAGAGGTGTTCAGACCACTTGTAGCACTCATCAGAGAGTTCACAGAATTATCTTTCAAGGGGCCTGCAATGATGCCTCAGGTTTGAGCTTTTATATTTTTCAGATTCTGTGCTGCTTTACCATGTGGCTCTGAGCTTCATATGAGGGGATGGTGAGCTCTCTGCACAGAGCAGGGAGACAAAACAATTCCTTCTCTAGCTGGGGACCAAGGGCAAATGATCCAAATCTCAGGCCCAAGAGCAGAAACAGCATAGACTGAAGAGAGAAAAACAAGAAGGATGGGACTTCATAACCTAAAGCTGTAATTGGACAATTAGCTCCAAGATGCAAATGGAGCAGAACTTATAAAAGTGTGAGACCCTGTGACCAGTTGTGCATTTTGTGACCATTTTGGTTCATCTTGGGTGCAGCCCTGGCTGGGCTCTTGTGCTGCCCAAGGTGGATCCATGGAGGCCTTTTYATAAATCCCTGCTTTATTCTTTAACTCTGTCCAGCCTCTGTTCCAGATCAGCCTTCTCAAGGCTTCACCAACACCATCACAGAGTTTACTGCAACTAGTGACTTCCTCAACAGCATTTATTTGAAAACAGCCTAAGAAAGTTGTAGATTACAAAATTGGAAGTGGAAGAGAAGTCTTGAAAACATGAAATGTTTTCCTGAGCAGTAGTTTAAAGCCTTTGTCTGAAATGCATAAACAATGAAATGGCCATCATCCAGATTAAAAATAAGCTCATATCTGCAGGGTTTTCCTGGCAGTTCATACATCTTATGTACTACTCCCTAGCCTCAGGAAACAAAAGAATCAAGAACACTCACTGAAAAAATATTCTTTAGTTAGGGCTTTATTGTGTATTCAGAAATTGTACTATATTTAAACATTTCTSTTCCTAAGTAGTAAGAAGAAAGGGGAAGTTGTCACTCTGGAACAGGAATTATATGGGATATGATGTACTAAATCTAGCTGAGCATCAACTAAACTCAACTGAACATCAGTTTTTCAGAAGATACTCTTCAGTACTTTAAAGCTTTTAGTAAGGTTGGGTGAAAGAGTAATTAAGAGATGGAAAGGAAAAGGTAAAATAAAATTTAGTGGGATCAAGGACTGTAACTATCCAAGGATTTGGAGACAGATTCAGCCTTGTTTCTTGTGCACCAGAGTGAACATTAATGGCAGAATTCTTTGAGTATTTTCATCTTCATATATTCCTTCTTATATTTTWWTT